>QNGE01004478.1:21351-35005 GCA_008508345.1 Paragonimus westermani
GCTACGTTTCAGTTTCCTACGGACATCTCTTCTACACTTGTTATATGAACTGCCAGGAGGGATGTTCCGCCTGGCTTCTAACAACTCCTGAGATTTCTCCGAGATCCAATGTTTGTTCATCCCAGGTACCCCCTGCCGCATGCTAACGTACCTGCTTCACAGATGGCCTGTGTGATCTGGGTCCAGGAGCAATCAGGATTTTCGGACTGAGAACTACTGAAGCAGATTTCTAAGCTAGTTTGATACTTATGCCTTACCGACGGTACAGTCAGTTCGTCCACAGCCAATAGTGCTGTCGGTGGGATCGTTTTCCAACATAAGTGAGTACGAAACGACAACGTACCAGCGCATGATCTGAGTCTAGGTACTTGCTCCAATAAGAACGACAGTTCTGAATGGAATCCCGTCACCTATAACTAACAGCTATGTGGTCTATCTGAGACCAGGTCTAATTCAGAGAGGGAGGGCGCCAAGTATAGCAATGACGCGCACGATGCCTAAAACTAGTGCTGGCTAAAAACAGCCTATGCTCAACGCACAGCTGCAATAGTCGCCCGCCATTGTCCGACCGATGTGATGCTATCCCAAACCTGCCACCTAGACAAGATTCGGCCTGGGCGTTCATATCTCCGGCCAGAACGACTATATCAGAACCACGTGTCAATCGACGAAGAGCCGCCACATCCAAATAAAAGACGTCTTTGGTGCCGACGCCACTACAGTCAGTTGGATCGCAATCAGACACAACGAAAAGATTTCTGACGATTTTACGTCTACAACTGATCCTAACAGAACCTACCAAGCGGACGGCACAAAGTCGTACGATATATGATGACTTTCACCGACACGTCAGTCTGTCTGATTAGTGTATCTACCGTCCCCCACCTTTCTTAATGATAACTAACCAACTGTTGGATGATGCCAAATGTGATCTACCTTCAGTGCCATTCTCAAAATTCCCACTTATGAACGACTTTAACAACCTCGCGCTTGACTCAGGTTCAGTGAGGATTCATACTCAGCCAAGTTCTTCGACGTTTGGGTTTCATGAAGTGGTCATACATCTAACTCAACTGAAGGTGCTGAGGGTTCTACACAATCGACGATGTCCCAGAGATCGTCTAAACTACACTGCATCATAACCCGTGAGCCACATATGGTGAGTAATCTTTGGGAAATTGTCCCTTTCACAGGGCGAACTTAGTTCCCTTTATAAGTTACTTTGGAACCAGCCACAACTTTTGAAAGTTCGAACTCCTCCATTGCACCATCTTTTTTATTTCTTGCGCCGATTTACACACTGGACGTCAATTCGCCTGCCATCGACCCAGGACGCTTTTCACTGGACATTGATCAGTGAACATTGATCATTGAATATTGAACATTATTCACGCGGTCGCTTGACGAGCTTACAGTACGCAAGAGCTGCACTTGTTATTTGTTCTCGGATTGAGACAGTAAAAGCTCTCTTTCTGGACACCAGTGTTTTTCCTTCGTAGTCTGCTTGGAGATCGGCTCTTCGGGGTAAAACAGCGCTTACAGTATCATTGCGTTGTAGGAATCGTTCCGGCTCAGTTGTGTCCGCTTGGTCGTTCCGCCTTATAACAATATGTTAGCATCTCTGTTACTAAAAGACGGAACATATTAGTCACCACTAGCAGTAATGGTTCCACGTGACCTACGACTATACCTCTCAGACCGTTAAGCGTGATTCAAAATCTGGAGTCCCCTTGGTAACAACTCTCCCAGTGGAAGCTGTGGACTGGCACCGTACACTCCATTTTCTATGCTGATCGTGAAGAACACATCCGTTCAGGGCCAGTTGTTTTATTATCTGTTTTCTCGAAGGTTTTGGAAATTGTAGTCGATGGTCAGTCGGTTGATTAGATTGTACCTTGTTGCTTGATAATCAGTGTGGTTTCCGAAAAGACTACTCACGTCTAAACAATCTATTTTGAACTAGCCAGCCGTAGACTAAGGCTGCCCATATAAGTAAACCAGTAGACGTTGTTATTCCGGGTTTTCCCACAGCTTTTGATACAGTCCTTCACATAACTCTATATGTAGGACTTCACAACTTTGGTGTTGATGACAATTCACTTATGTGGCTGACATTATATGGCATTCTGCAAATAGGGTTATATCCGAGGTTTCACTCTAAGCCAGCTATTTTGCGTATTCTCTTAATTTTCCTACTTGAATTGTCACAGCTGGAACGTTATCCGGCACTTCTGTACGCTGAACACAAAAATACTGCTATCAGTGGACAGCATTACTGAAGTGCTAAAACCTCATCGGTGGCATCAACTTACCGGCTTCTTAACTTATGCACATGTGAGATGATACACATTGGCCAATGGTCTCACGCCGAATACTTTTTGAGAGGCTAAACCCTACCAATCTTTTAGACCGAGACCTGGGAACGACCGATTTAGGAGATGTCGGTTTGTCTTCTAACTTACGAATAAATCTAACAGAAACCTTTGGATGCTAACTCGGTCATTCGGGACTTTTCATCATGGGGGCTCTGTTGACGTTTACCTCACTGGTTCATCTTTAGCCTAAGTTAATCATTTGAACTTGTTCATCGTTCCATATGAAGGACGTCCATCTGATTGGCAGAGTACAGCGTAGAGAAACCAGGCGTGCTTTTATCGCTTCGTTCAACTCCTCATCCAGAGGGCCTAACCTTGGTCAGTTCTCAATATACTATTAACGCATCGTATGTGAGCTTATTTTGACCCGTTTATTGTCGCATCGGTCGTCATATTCTTTGAGGCATCTTTCTACGCTCGGTACGAATCAATGTCCTTGAGGTCACTTGTTGAAGCTGCAGCAACAAATGTCATCTGAAATGGAAACACCATCCTATCATTGTTGCGAGTATGTTTGCTCGTAAACACCATGCCTGAATCTTTTGCGATAGTCTCATCAATAGCGGAAACTTGATGCACATATTCATGGTGCTAACCCAAATCTCCAACCACCTGTGTTTGCTTTCATTTTGTTTCCTCCATCTTTGTTCTTTTACTTTCGTTCAACTCAGATTCAAATCTCCGTAAGCCATATAAATCTTTCCTAACCTGCAAAATTCCAGAGACCAATAATTTCCATTGAACGAGACTCTGTGGAAACACTGTTGAACTATCGAAAATTTCAAATGACATATTACCTGTCTGAATTGGCTATACTGTATCTCGTTACAATAGGCCGCATTGATTCTAACGATCAATGTGTGTGAATACTCGGCTTGGGGTCTCCAATACGTACTTGATGCCTGCACTTGGATTCAACTGCCCACGACGCAGTAACGACAGACCCTGGCAGGTTTTCCCACATTGGGCGCATCCGGCCTCTGGAAGAGCATTTTCGTCAAGTTAAACGACTAACTTAATGCTGGAGCTCAGGGAGTTTCTTTTGAGTTGCTTGTTTTCACCAGGGGATATCGTGATAGATGGGAGGATCCTTTATACCAAATACAACTCCTTCTGATTTGCCAGCAGTGCGCTGAGAACTTTCCCTGTTTGAGCAACTTACCAGGATAGGATGGAGAACGCGGTGTCGTAACCCGTTTTGTAGCACTACGTAATGTCTTAATAAATGAAACATGCCTCCTAAAAAATGTACGATGAGCTTGGGTGTTTAGCTCAAGAGGGTAACACAGTGGCGAAATGAACATAATAACGAAACCGTTCAAATGGTTTGATGAGTAAATCAAGTATTGAGACGAACTTCTTGGTCATTGATGCACTGGTGGGAGACAGACGAAGGTTACTTAATATAGTTCTACCCAATGTGCGCTTGTGTTCGGTGGCACCCGGTTTTTGCCTCCCAAAATGTGATCGTGCAACCCGATTGGCGAAGATGCATCAATTTTCATCTAGTCGCGTTAAACGGGGACGAGTTTACTGTGGCCTACTGGTGTCATATGTGTAATTCACTCTGTAGCATCTCACTTTCAGTCAGCTTGCCTACTATTTCAGTGTCACTAGCATGTACTATCAACGGAAAATCGACGAAAATAAAATGAAGATTAGACGTCTTATTATAGAGTATGGTGGCACATCGCTGGTCACAGAATATCTATCCCGAAACGCCCTGTCCACTATATCACTAAAGCGGTTATCTCGGAGGTCTTCTGTGAGCTGCAGCATAAAAAATTTCCCTTCACCATAACTGCGGAGCCTCAGGCACAGTCTTAAACAATTTATTCGGTCGAAGGCGTTAGAGAGGTTCAAGCTTATTTTGCACTCAGTTTTCGTGGGTTATTCTGTTGCCAAGAAATGTTCTATGGGTTCACATGCATTCAGGAATTAAATAGTGTTGAAGGTTGAATGCATTTAGATGAACGTTTCAGCCGGTTCATCTCAAAAGAGGTAGTTCACTCGTATTTCGCCCGTTAGGACCCTTTTTGGATCATAATTTGAACTGTTTTTCATAATCTCACGTGGTAGTTGTATTGGCCAGTAGACTATTGACCTCGCGTTATGCAAAACCGAATAATCGCATCTAAAGGCCTAATCACTGTTGGAGATTGTTCAGGCTGCGCGGAAGCCTCAGGATGTGATACAGTAACTGACCCTCTAACATTAATCTGTGACCCCACCATCAGGAATTTTCCATCCAGTTGAGTTCATAACATCCACTAAATTTGTTGGATAATTGTTGGCCTAAAACCTAACCTACTTAGTTGTCATTTTAAATCTTGATACTGCTATAAGTGAACAAAGCGGAGGCGCGGTTATTCCTGCACTCAGTGAACAATCTCACCACATCCGTGGGTTGTAGTTAAGGTCCACAGCCACTGGCTCACGGATAGCACGACAGAGCGAAGAAGCCGCCGCTGGAGGACGTCTACCCGACATGCGATAAGCGGCAGACGAAAATCTGCACAGGACTTTTAAATGTAACTTCACTGCACTTTGGATAGAATTCTGGTTTACAGTTGCAAGCGTATGATTGGTTGCAAGTAAGTGTGTCTTGGGTAATAAAGGTCTTGCTTTATGGAACGTTATTTTGTTTGAGCGTACATAACTCAGTACCATGCCTTGGCTACATAACTCAGTACCATGCCTTGGCTATGTGAATGCGAAAGCTCCTGGTGATCATAAACGGTATTCGATTTCTGATAACTACCCCAGGATTGCCTTTCGTTTCCCGTACTCTACCGAAAAAGGCTTATCATTAACTTATGTCCGCGATCATTAACTATTATCGGCCATCTAAACTTGTTTATTACCAGAATATGCAAACAAAGCATCAGGAACTTACTGACCGTGTTGAGTGTTTGCTGGAAGAGAACTCGGGGCAGCAGTCAAAAATTGAAGAAAGTGGAATGTTACTGAGGAATCTGAGCAAGGTTGTGGGTGAACTGGAGACAAAGCGGTCCAACCTAGAGATAAGCTGTCAAAAACACGAGGTATATTGATTTTACTAGATAACCTAAACCCACTATTTTAGATTTGCCAAAAGAATCTTCAGGAAGAGATCGCTGATTTGGGTCGACAGAAAATGGAATACAAGTATCAGCTTGACGAACTGAGAAAAAATCTCAGTGGGTGCAAAGAAGAAATGAAAAACCTTATTCAGTATCCGGATTTAAATGGGAAGATTTACATTGAAAGCAACATGTGTAAGCTTTGTAAAACTTCAAAAAAGCATGTGCCCTCACGTATCTGTCCAGTATATGCTCACACACCTACTTCACGAAGGTCATGCGATTAAATGGAGTTACTTTGACCCAAGTACGTCATGTAAAGACATCACTGAGCTCGCCCTGCATTCTAGTTAATAGAAATAACCCAGGTCTGCCAACAAAAGGAATGCCCGAGTCGATTCGTTTCCCAATTAACATAACCAGTCATTTCGTAACACAATTTTTTATACAAGTCACAGTCATATTAAATTATTCCGATGTTCATCTCAGGTATTGCTTTTAACTGAACTAGTGTGACACCGCTGCACTGAGGGATAGTGGTTTTGTTTAGCTGTAGACGAACAACTACCAGTCGATGAACGGACGGATTGATTTCACACAATTCAGCTACTCGTCATTTCACAGTTTTGTAATCTACATTAAAATCCTCTCTACGGTATGCGATTAATTGACGCTTATAATAAATTAAATTGGAGTCAGCTTCAACCCGTCGATTGAATATAGAATAACTTAGAAGATTCGTTTGAGACAAAGGTGTAATAGCCCTAAAAATCTGAGATCAACTACCTTGTGAGTAGTAGAATCATATTCTCTTCTTCATGTAGCGTCATTCTTCGACTGGGACTGCCCCCTACGCAGTCACGGATTTATGTTTACCTACTGTTCTAGGTCCCCTAAAAGCTTACGACACATATGCGGGGAACCTGGCGTTAACTGTTGCCACCTCTCTGACAGTTTTTCCATTGTGAAGGACATTCTTCTTTCCCGTAATAGCACCCTCGTGCCCTGAAGAGCCTTTGATTATGTAAGACTGACTGTTTACTTTACTTCACTTTTATTGAGATTTATACATTTTTTTCCACTTTTATGTAATCCATTTGGTACATACCACACGAGTAACTTTTTATTTGATATTTGGACCATTAACGCTTGTCACTCTTATGTGAGGATTCGTCAACTGTCCAGTGTTGCCAACTATGCAGCGTCCAACATTTGACTGAGAGCTTGCTTCCACATTCTCCCCTTCACATTTCTGTGGCTTATTATTGGTGTCACCGTTTATTCGTTCCTTGAATGAAGGTTTCTGTACTGTTCTTCAAAATAAACGGCATAGTAGTAGTAGTAGTAGTAGTAGTAGTAGTAGTAGTGTTTCCGTCAAACTACCATTTAAACACATGACGCTGATACCATAAATTTTCAACCATCCAGAGTCACGGAACAGGCTGATTTTGCACACACCTTCTGTGGTGATCATGAACGTCCGTACGTACCTAAGGACTCCCTAAGTCTAACCATTGGATCGGCTGTCAAATGAATAAGCATATTTGATATTCTGTATCCGTCGTTTTTGTCAGGTCCTTCTTATGTGATATGGTGCTAGGTGGTCAATGTGGACGGGCAGAAAATGGAATAGGAATGTCACAGTCCTCGAAAACCTTACCGCCCGAGCTGCCTTTCCACAGTGTGTGACAAACGGACGTTCGCAGCAAAACCTACGCAGTATGCTTGCTTACACGAGGTGCGTGGGACAAAAGCTTTGATGATTACTTGCCCACTCAGAAGACGTGCCATAGGACGACAGATGAAAGCATCAGGCGGGGAGTGCCTGGTATTGCAAGCTTGCTTGCAACAAAAGTCCAAGGATTATGGTCGGATTGCTTTGGCTAGGGACTCTCTGACAAATTTCGGCATTAAACTGTGTATGCTTTGTGCAATGCTCTGGCAAGCACCGAACCTGAAATGCTATGATATCTGTCTTGATCGTAGCCACTGGTAAGCAAAGTAAGTGAGCGAAATTCACAGGAAAATTCG
This sequence comes from Paragonimus westermani, assembly GCA_008508345.1. NCBI lineage: Eukaryota > Metazoa > Platyhelminthes > Trematoda > Plagiorchiida > Troglotrematidae > Paragonimus > Paragonimus westermani. The sequence goes on from QNGE01004478.1 coordinate 28,820, forward strand.
GTTAAACTGTGATGGCGGATTTCTTATCACCTAACTCCAACTACATCGCTGAAAGTTTTCCAAAGTGGCATGAACAGATAAAGTAAGCTTGTCTTACTGCTCATATGAGGTGAACCAGACAACGTGTGTGTTCTGATCCACCTGAAGACACGAGCTCCATTAACTGTCACTCGAAGTGAACCAATTTGATTATGCTGCAAACGTGATATTTTTGTCGAAACTCTGGTAAATGATGGACATTGTTACTTAGCGGGCTTCGATTACATCCATGAGACCGTGGCGACTACTCTTTTGCTTCACCTCTTCCAATTTAATATCAGGAATCAGCATGTTTATGCAATTCCTCGTGGTCCTCGATTATATCCTAAACTTTCAGCGTGTTGGTGCGACAGCCTAAAGTTTTTGACGAACGGACGCTCACCGAAAGCGATTTTAGAGGCCATTGGACATTTAGAAATAAGTGATTAGATGCGGCGCGCTTTAAAGTGACTGTGAATTCTTAATTCAGAACTGAATTTTATGTAATCAACAAATTCGCTTACCAGAAAAGCTTTTTCCTAATTCCAGTGGCTTGAGATCAGATGAACTATTTTTACAACTTCGAGGACAATCTGGCGCATGCAGTATAAAATATTCACTTGCAACCTCTCGATATTTTTAAGCCTAACGAGAGGCTAGTAATCTCGCAGTGGAGATTTTTGTAGTAGGTGTCAGAAGTGTTTCTTGAAAAAGGAGAACAGCGTTTGGTTTTTAACCGGATGACACTGCTAAAGACTGCGTATATAAAATAACCTTTATGAGCTGTTTAAGGTTCATATTAGACAGACAGCACAAGCTGAATTAGCGAACTTCAAAAAATTATTACAATACACCGTGAAGTTAACTAGCCTATCACACCATTTCCGGGACTCTGTACTTGCTAGTCCTGTGTTCAGCACAGGCAGTTCAACTTATATGAAGAATTTTCAGGTGATAAGACGTGGGTATGAAAATGCACAGCAACTTATAATCGCGGAAGCTTTTGAGATTGCGAGTCAACCAAAAAATTTGAGATGAATCTGGCGTCTAAGCATTCAAACTTTTTCATCTACACATTCCAGCTAGACTTATGCTTTGAAGCTGACCTTAGCCAAAGCATTTGCTAGGTACATTTAATCTGGTTAGTCTAAGAGAATTGTCCATTTAACCACTAATTTATAGCAAACTGACTGGTGCTAGACAGCCTGTCTTGTGGTAGAGAGACTGTCAGACTGACCACATGCATCCGATCAATTTTGATCAGTTGACTTATGCCACTAACGCCAGGAAATTTTAAAAATTCATCCGCCTAAAGCTCAGTATTCTTTCAAAATTCGAGCAGCAGGCTAATCACAATTTACTTGCGAGTGCTAGCTTACACGTGAATGCGCAGACAAGTAGCACACTATTGACAGCAAACTAATTTTGCTGACGTGTAGTGAATAAATGTCCGCTAAAGTCAGTTCTGATTTAAACCAGGGAATTTTTGCGTTACATGTTGGTTACCATTACTTAAATGACCAACAGTTCACAGTTGTTAGTCACATTAGTCTGATAACGTAACCAACAATTTGTACGATGATCTACAGATGCGAGAAAGATCACAAGAACGAACTTGTGGTCTACTGAAAAACGTGGATTGTCTTGTGCTAAACTGCCCAATCCAAACAGATTAGCCACGTACGATTAGATGTTTTGTATGAAATGTTTTCATATCCGCACTGTTCGTTCTTTTACGGACGTGCGCTGGTTGATGCTGTGGTAGTCTCAATAGACATTAATGAATATTGGCCATTCACTCAGTTACCAAACTTCGCTCTATTCTGTGTGACTTTTAATGGTGCATTTTCATCACACGCATCAGGATCACCGACGTATCAGTCGTCCCACAATAAGGCACGCAGTTTCAAAACTCGGAGTCCAAACCTGCTTCACGAAAATCTCATCTAAAAGGCTAGTCTAAAAATGGAATTTTCAAGCGCGTCATCTTGGCGAACCGCCCCCGAAGCACAGCTGCAACCACGACCGTGGTTTCTGGCACACAGGTTAAATCGCCTAGCGCCGTCGTCCAATGGTTTTGTTTTTTTTATGATCGATAGCATCTGCATGTTGAAAAACCTCTCTGCGCTGTAAAAGAATCGCAGGACTGAGAAACAATGCGCATCAATGAGTGTAACTTAGCAGAGTAACGGCGGGGATATCACAACGGATTTTTCATTAAATGATGAGCAATAAAAAGATGCTCTTATTAGCAGCACAGACGTACACATTGGTGGTAATCTTTTCGAAACAGTAGAGACGCTTCCTGTTGACTTCGAGTCTCACCTAACCATTCGTGAACCCCGACCTAGCATTCTACTGCCATCTTGCCCAAACTCTGCACGACATGTGACATTTCCCGGTTCTTCTGGCCCTGCTAATGAGCCGTGCCGTTCTATCTCATATCACGTCTTACTTGATCATTCTAGCCACATAGTGCTACCAGAATGGAAACGAACTACAGCTTTGTTGAGATCGGAGTGGAGAGTTCGTTCAGAAATGTTGCCCAAATCAAACTGCTATGTTCCCTAGAAGCCTATTTTGGATTGCAAGAAGTATCACGCTGGTGGACTGTCCATAAAAGGACCATGTGTCATTTTAGAAGACATCTATCGTTATCGAAAATTCTTTTAGTGCTCCACAGATGAGGCATACACACCATAAAGATGCTACTGTATACTATTCATAAGGTACACGTGTCTTTGACGTCATTCACAGTCACTAACTTCTTGTCCAGATTCCGCAAAGTTATAAAGCGCAGCCCCGTGATCTCTACTCTGTAGTGTATCCTTGTGCATGAAGTAAAATTTAACCTAAGTAAGGCAGAACGTGACAGTATGCTTGCGTGAATTTCATATTTCATTCTGAGGTGACTGATTCAACCAAGTATGAAGGTTTCAGTTATTTCCAGAAATATGCTGTTTCACAGACAGGTCAACATTATCATCCCGCAAAGAGACAGAAGAAATTATTAACAGACAATGCGTAAACAAGAGATATCTGTGATCTTGTTTACGTAATAGCGTTCTACTTGGACATGATGAAAGTCACTAGAGCACATTTTCTCACAGATTGCAATGCATTTCAACATAAAGGCCACTTCGAACCTATTCAAGTTTTGTGAACTTCCTTCTAGACCTTATGTCTGAGGCAGCTCCAAAATAAAATTCGTCGAACTAATATTTGACGCCCTTAGTTCATTGGGACTCGTCCGTCTGTGCCTAGAATATCAACTGTGGGCTTAAAGAAGACTAGCTCACTCAGTTCACTTAGTCAGTTAGAAACCCATAAGTGGCCTGAACTGCCATCACTTTGTATCCCGAAAACCAACTCCATGGTTGGATCGTTCACCTTTGTATCTCTAGAAGCAACTATACAACACAACGGATTCGCTTGAAGTCTCCGTTAATCCATCAGCCTCCTACAGTTCCGAAGATCACCAAATACTCCTTCTCGTTGGACATAGCGCCCAGCATGGTTTGTAAATAGTAGGTCTGACCAGCTAACAAAAGTCACAAACAACAAAGTGTGAGAAATGTTATGACTAATTTCCGCCAAAGGTCACGTAACCAATGGTTTGTAAGATTGTCGGTGTAGTGGCAAAGCGTGCGGTACGCAAAGGAACCATCGGTGCCATAGGTCGCGGTGACGTGACTATATGGCGTTGCGATGTGTGCGGCCGCGAATGCGCTGGCCGTTTGGGGCTAGTAGGTCACCAACGTACTCACAGTACCCCGTCGGCGAAGAGGCGGCGAGTACGTTAGGCTCAGGTAGGTCATATCAGTATATTTATTCTACTTCTGTTAATGACTGCATCGGCCAACATCCTGGTCGTTGACAATTAATCCGCTCTTCTTTTCAGAAACTTGAGTGTCTGTGGTCTTCTACCCATTCTTTTCTCCGGCTTTGTTGATGTAATGTATGATGAATGGTCTGCCTGGCTTTTCATAGTCCAATGAGAACTTTGCTTTTCATCCTTATCTTCTCTGGGATGCACTAACCTGCACCCCTATACTGCAACGCTTCTTGTATTACACTTCAAAAATCTTTCTTCTCAGTGTAGATCTCGTCATTGCAGCCTCTCTGTTTAGTTTCCGAGAGATAAGAGTTTCCTTTCCTTATTAGCCAATCAAGTGGCTAACCAGCAATGGCCGGCTGGACACAAAGGCCCCACTGGCACACCTCCCAGTCTTATTCCTTCGAGTTTACACTGGATACGTGGTGTGTTGGTGGAATTGCAATTGGTGCAGCGCAAGCCAATTGCAGTGATGGATAAGCGCAGGCGTCCTTTGGCTTCGGTCACTGTGACAGGCTAATCCGAATCGGAGGCTGCCAACCGTAGTAGCAAACCGCCTTATTCACGCTGGGCGAGCCGTCGCTCTGCCAGTGTACGTTCGTAGAGTAACAGGCCTAAATGTGCGTAATGCACTTTACATACAGTGCGCAGTCATCACCAAAAGTTTAGTGCTGGAGTAGTCCAACTTAATTTATTGTGATTGAGATAATATTATTACACTAATTTTCGGTCTATTATTGCAGAGCATTCTTTTCTCCTACCCAGTTTAATAACTGTCATTGCGCACTATAAGTCTGACTTTCATTGCGAGAACCCCACCAGATTTTAACGTTTTGTCCATCGCAACCGCGGACGCTTACGTTGGATTTTTCATATACAAAATTACGTCAAGCTTTCGCTGATGGATATATCTGCCTCCTTCGGAGCCAACCGTTGAAAGTCATCTGGTCCATGTTTTATTGAATCTTGCATACATTTGCTGTAAGCTCCTTTATTTACGCATTTAACTGCAACATGTGTCATAGGAATTCCATTCCATAAATGAAGCCATGTTGATGTGATTTCATGCTCTACAAATATGCATGAATGAACTAGTGAGAAATATGTGCGATCAAAATATACTCCGTAACTATTACCGAAAAGCATGCATTATGAATAAAAGGGCCGAATACATCTCATATTATGTGGCATTTATATGGAAGTTTTTATTACGTCAAGTTCCCTCTATTTTTGTTCTTTTTCACGTCATTCCCTACGAAAGCTGGTTCTACGCTGCATTCTGAATTAGATGCACAAGTTAGAGCAAACGAAATGAGAATCACACTACTTGCTAAACAAAACATACGGCTAAAATATGCCAGATCAAAGCTGAAAGATGAAAATGAGAAGACGCAAAAACAAACAACCACTTTTCCCTCACTGAAGACAAGGTAAGCTTTCTGACGAGAGCTAGTAAGGTGTTTTGGTAAATCTTTTAAACACAATTCAACTTATTTCCTTTCTCTAGAGAGTTCTTAGGCAAAGTAATTGATTTAATTTTGCATCTTCGCCAAAATAAAGCAACTGTGGGTGGTACACATTTTCACTTAACGATTCTGCCATCATAGAATGACACAATCAACTACATAGGAAATGAAACACGTTAAATGCATGCCAAGTCGCTGCAACAGTTTTACTGTTGAGCCCTGTGGCTACCATCAGCCTAACCTGGCAACTTGTGGTTTACTTTTTGCTTTGAAGTACCGAAAATTCGTAGTTTCATGGTTTTAAATTTTTCGCATGTTAACCTCAACTAGCTGGGAACCTTCGTATACCCCCAATCTATTGTTATGTTGTAACCGTACCCTCCTGTTTCTAACATAGGCTGTTTTATGGCTTGTATTTTTATTTCTTAGGAATGTCTTGATATGGCTTACTTTAGTGCGTGGATTAGCTCGAGATATGTTGAACAGTAACATAAAATGTACAGCTGCCGTATACTAAAGGGAGTCAAGCGGTTTCAAGCACTGAGTTTTTAAGAACGCATAGTTAAGCCGCCGACTAATGAGGTTGTCTACTTGTGCGCTGCTCTAAACACTACTGATCTCGTAGTTCATTCGTATGTCAACTCACGACTGTGGTATATGCGTCAAGGCCGCCTGTGTGTCCCACACTCGTGCCAAGGCGCCAACAGTGTTCTGATTGGTCGTGGCTTCAGCGACCAACGGCTCACTCATCCATGCACTTTAAAATGACCCGATTGCTTGTAAATGCGACAATATACAATGCGCTTCTACTGAGTGACTTGTTCTCACTAGCGTTGTTATTGTCCGTAAAGCATGTAGTGGATGGGG
>QNGE01004478.1:35780-53782 GCA_008508345.1 Paragonimus westermani
GTATATGCGTCAAGGCCGCCTGTGTGTCCCACACTCGTGCCAAGGCGCCAACAGTGTTCTGATTGGTCGTGGCTTCAGCGACCAACGGCTCACTCATCCATGCACTTTAAAATGACCCGATTGCTTGTAAATGCGACAATATACAATGCGCTTCTACTGAGTGACTTGTTCTCACTAGCGTTGTTATTGTCCGTAAAGCATGTAGTGGATGGGGTCGGATACAGGTACAACAACGACCACCCTTCAGAATGGCACATCCGTGGCGAGGGACACTTGACGGCCTGCAGGTAATCTGTTTTGGCATCGTGAATGTTAACGTTGTGTAAATGATTTACTAGTCGACTGGGAAAATAAGCCAGTCGGACAGTTAAAGTAGCAAGGAAACCGTCTAGCCACTGGAAATTCTGTTGGATCGCAAGTTGCAAACAGCTTTACTCGTCCGAGCTCGGATATAGAGAGTTGTATAAAGTAAGATTAATTCTTTTCTTCACAACTGTTTCTAAGCAGAGGCTGCTTTTTCATCGCGGTCGCATGGCAACATGGTACCGTAAAAACCACTGGTTCACTGCTGCTCGCGACGATCGGAAACATTGTTATTATTAGAATCAATGGTGCGCGAGTAGAAATGGTCTGACTACATGATCAGTTATGTTCACCTTTGGTCGTACCATGCGGCAACTAAATGTGTGATCGCTTGATGGCAATAATAACATATTATTCTAACGGAGTAAATTAAATAAAAATTTAGTTTTCGATTTGAAAAGTATGTTTTATGAACGAAGTTTTAAGCAAAATAATCATAGCTTGGTCGGCTACCCATGTTTCTCGTTTATCCAGATCGATAGATCTACGAGATCCATTATTCCGTTTAATATTCTTCAGTGGTACAGAAAAGTGCTGAACAGGTATTTAGCAATGCTCCAAAAGTCTGGTCCCAGATTTCTGTAACCAAGCCTACGGTTAATCAATGGTTAACTTCTCACACTTGATTAACAACTTTTCTTCACTTTATTCCAGGGTCAACAAACGTAGCTGCACAACTAACACAGGTATGAAATATGAAATAGAACTGGATCATATTTGGTGTTTGACATAAAATTCCGAAAACTTCGAGTGACGTGCTCAGTGACTGTTGACACCGTGCAGCGTAGAATTTCCGAAATAGCTGCTGGTGGTTCACATGTTTCAGTCTGTGATAACAGTGCTTAATGACTAGTCACATACAGCATGACCGTTGGCTTTCGGCAAGTTTTCTAGATTCTGCTTCATTATTTACGTTCTTCTAATTTGAAGGAGCATATCCATCTGATAAATCATTCTTTAGGCGGTGTCATCCGTTGGCAGCTTGGCAGGACACTGTGACGAGTAGAAGTGGGTAAAACTCGTGGCTGCTGACATCACTGACCTTCGTTCCATCTCAAGTGATTTCAAAATAAATCCTGTTGCTTTCTTCCCCCACCTCACAACAGTTCTCAGGGCCTCTAATTTTACAATAGTGCGCAAAAAATTACACACCAATCAGATTTAAATTGTTTCTCACACCTCTTACTGTTGTATCTACTTCCTTCCCGCGTACAATCGGAAGCGTGAATTTGTAGGTGATATGTCGACGATCACTTAATAGTAACTGCCTGTGATGGACAAGTTCAGCAAGCACGACATGCATTTAAGTTTTAGACTTTTACTTTTTTCGCTAACAAACAAGTCGGAAAAAACCACCCGGTTACCACAGCAGACAGTCCGCTTATAATTACGTCGACAAAACCATTAGGCGCTCCTTTTTTCGCGATTCATCATGGACGGAGCAGTATGTGAACCCCACCAGCATCACACCAGTTGATCACAAATTGACACAAGCGAAGTTTAGTTGGGTTTGCGCTGTGTGCGCCATGGTTATAATTGATGAATAAGAAAACACACTCACCGGTACTTCCCCACCAAACAATTACGCCTGTTTACTCGTCAAAAACTAAGGTAAAGAATCAATACCGATAAAAATTCTGTCGGAGAACTTATTTGTTAACTTGCAGTGCAAGCAAGTCCCTCTGGTGTGCTTAACACTTCAGCGTTCCAAAACGTTAGTTAAGGAGGCCTAGTGTCACATATTCGGCAATGCTTAGAAGAAAACATTCCTCGTTTCCAACATTGCGGAGATACACCTTCGTTTAGGCAAGTAATTTATAACTCGATTGTATGTTGCTGGAAAAATTACGTAAACAGAACAGATGGGATGCTTCAGACAAAAACATGAGCATATTCTGAAACGGCCAACGAAAAGTATACCTCAGCCGCTTTGTGGAATCGATGAGTGTTCTCTTGAATCTTCCTCAACGGTTAATAACTATTAGTTAAAGGTAGGTCATTGTGCTCTGAAACATTTGTTTACAGGGACCAGTCAGTTTCGTCTCTGAGCTCTACCGATGGGCGCCGTGGCTGTCACGGTTTCTGACGATGGTCCATAGAGCAACAGAGGCATAAATAGATACACACTTTCATATTTTATGGAAGCCCTCTTGATCTGTTTCAAAATCGTTAACACAGAACTGTCCACATCGACCTCAGTTTCACCGCAGTTCGTGTCTTGGTTTAGCAAATGATTACAGCTTGTATAAACTTTACTGCATCCGTGTCGCCAGAGCTACATCCAACAATCAAAGTGACTTTCCTCAGCAACACTTTTGGTCTGGTAAACTTTTGTAACTGATATGTTGACCCCATTTGAAACTTCATGTCACCGTTCCAGTGAATTGGCTTCATGTACACTAGTTCGGATCGAAGAATACAGAAGTAATTACTACGCATTGGTTGCAGCTGTTCGACTATGACCACAGACTTCATCAGTTATCACAACTGAGTCAACAGGCTAGCTTTCTTGTTATATTCAGGCATACAAAAATGAAATCATTCGCCAGATGGTGAACCGCTGTTAGTCAGATACATCTCCCGGACTGGGGCCCTTGCAGTCCATACAGCTGGCGGCTGGAGACTGAAAAGGGTGACGACCATCATGGTTCAGTGTTGTCATCGTATGGATGGGTTGTCTCTGAAGTATGTGTAATAATTGACACAGAAAGGTGAAATCGGCCCGGGCGTGGTCATTTTAATTTGCCTTACTCACTTATAACTCGGCGGTCATTTTTCAAGGTGTAATCACTTTGGTCCTACATATTGTGAGATCACTGACCCAGTGGCAGACACGGTCGCCTCATGAAAACATGGCCATGACAATGATGTGCGCATCTGATGAGACCCATTAAAGGATAATCCCAAGTCCTTATGTTGCTTACCGAAAAGGGTTATTTTGAAGGGTCATACGAACGTAAAGGATGCGATTATATACGATTTTATACGGTCGTCAAACGAGGATTGGATAAATCTTACTGCAGTGGTTCCATATTTCAGCTGAGCAGTACTGACTTAGATGCTGTAGTTCTATGTCACTCATTGCACTGAAGTTAGGCTATGACATATTGAGTGTTTGAACAAAACTTTCTGTTCACAGAGAATGGAAGTCCGCTTCTGGATCCTGACAGTCTGGGAAGCCGCCAAGATGAGGCATTGCATAGTACTCTTCTGAACACGTACGATGAGGTAGATTAGCCTAAAGACGATATTCACAGTTAATGTGACTAACGTCCACCAGTTGGGCCAAGACATGCGTGGACATTTTTGATTGCTGTTTAGTCATCAGCCTAACTTAGTAGCCTTCGCAGGTTTTGTGATGGGCGCCTTTCTGTAAAATTTGTATACCCGCGCTCCCCCAGAACAATTATTTTAGCATTACTGCACACCCTGTTTTCAACAGAATTCCCATCTTTAGCCAAGAGTTGAACAATGTTTATGGCTCTGCAATATGGAGAGTCATTCTCAGCGCTGTGTCGGTACACACAGTGGGCGACGACTACCTCACATCAAGCACGATCAATGTATCTATCCTGTGTGTTTAACCACACCCACTCGTGAATACTGATACCGCTTATCTGACCGTCCCGAAAGGCTGTACACCGTTGCTACCTGTTAAATCCAACCGATAATCCTGTCAGGTATCCCTAAACCTCCCGAATAAGATGTTGCATAACTAATAGGTAGTGTGTCAGATCCCACAATTCAGAGGACGTGATTAGGAAAATTCTGGGCTTCAGCTGGATTCGGATCAACATGTCTAAACGCAGCAAACGTCCTACCGGCCGAACTACGAAGCCAAAACGGGAGCTTAGAAATTTCACAGTTGGACTGACGTGTCCAGATTAGCTGGGGAGTTGATCGGTTCTAAGCTGAACAGTATCTACACAGTCATTACAATTAAATAAACGCTCCAGCCAGTCTCCATCGAAAAAAACACCTTACTCAATTTTCGCCTTGTTAAAAGTCCTCAGTATTGCATATCCTTGCCGCGGCCGACACTAGAACTTCGACCACGCTTTTAGGAGGCAACAGTGTTCACCGCTGAGCTATTGATCTCACATCAAGGAAGACTGGATTGGCATATGGTAGCAATCAGTAATTTTTATGGTTTTTGTGATTTGAACTGACAAAGTCCTAGACGAGGGATCATTGGAATTACCAGAGCAGTTACCGTATCTGCCCTCGAAGCGATCCGGCAGTCTGAGCACTATTCACAAGCGAGTGTTACTGGGTGTTTGCAACTAATAACTCAGTCTTGCCTAATGCGAGGTCAATAGCATGACAGTAGAAAACGTTGCCTCGTTAAAGTGTGGCTGGAACTCCAGTTTCGGCTGTGGCAAGGGTGTGCACTACTGACGAGGTCTGACAATGGCGAAGGTCGAAAGTAGCCCTTCTTCGACGGAGACTAAATGAAATGTCTATTCAGATGTGCTAGCAGCGACTGAGTGCTAGTAATGGTCAAGTTTTTGTAGGGCTCCCTACTACTTATCACTGTTAATGATGGAAATTCTTCATTTTCAACATCCACAGCAGAACAGTAGTTGTCCAATCTTCCATTCAAATGCCATGCTACTGGGAGCTATTATTGCAGCTCCGGTTCAACAATAAATGTTGCGGGTCTACTTTACATATTGGCTTTTGCCTGAATTCAGACATCATTAGTACATTAGAGATTTTCAGTTAGATACCTTATTTCTGCGATCATTTGACTTCATTTCCCCCCAGACTGCTGTTGACTGTTTCAAACAAAACGTCTCCGATTCATTTATTTACTTAGTGCCTTCCTCAAAAATACGTTTGTTTCTAAGGTGTATCATTGTTAAGGTGAATAATATAAGAATTCACGGAAATCAAATCGTAAAATTCAGTGAATTTGCACCAGTATGCTTAAAAACTATTCGTGAATCTCATTCAACCGGTCTACTCATCACGTATCAAAGTTCCCCAAACTTGTGCTGACATAGATTAGAACAGAGAATCTTTGAAGCAGTTGATTCACTAAGACGGTCTTGCTTATTTAGTACACGGCGCATTGTCGTTTTTCTCAGGTACGGATTCACTGAACGTGATACAGAAAATGGCCCATAAGAATAGACAATATTTATTTGACGAGATGTACGGGAGGTCTCTTACAGCTCCATAAACGGCACTGACACGCAAGTTAGCTAAACAGGCTAGAATTCAGCCGTCGACGAGCAAGTGAACCGGAAGTGTATGTGGTTCGGGTTCGCGCAGCCTAATCACGTGGCATGTGGACAAACAGTCGAACAGCATGAATCATGCGAACTTTCTTAATAGCCTACGTACTATATGCGACTATGGGTTTTGGGACTTTTTCATACATCATACCGCAAATCGTTACATTCATAATTTAACCACCGGATACTGAAACCCGACTAAAATGATGCAATGTGAATCACTTGGTAAGTGGGAGTTAAGGCGTTTCAATTTAACCACACTCTGGGCTTATAGGACGAACATAAATTATACTTGACATTGTGATCGAAATGCCCATTAAACTAGTTATTCAGCCTTCCGAATTATATACGATTATAACGCAGCCATCTAACGCTTACAATATTCGAAGTGATCATTGCTCACAAGCAAAAGTGGTTGAGCGTTCACATTTGATAATTCGGTCGTGCCTAATGTGAGGTGAATGACGCAGTTGTTAACACGGTTGTCTCATAACTGGAATGGCCGGAGTTGAAATCCCGGCCGTGACAAGGATATGCACTACTAACGAGCTCTAATGATTGAAGAGACTTCAGAGTTACTGCTCTACTTACACCGGTGTACTGACGCCTACGTTAGTAGTGTTGCGACCGCCAAGTGCTTGGCCTTCAAAGTTGTTTGTTTGATGAAGTCCTGTACACGTTATGCTAAAACATACGACCACGAACTCGTGCATTCACTTTCACGGCGGACGTGTATTCGTGCACATTGGGTAGCAATACATTGTCGTTCCTCATTGTGGTACGTCCCCCATAGCGTGTACGCACTATTCCAGTAGTCGTTTTTGGTCCATCGTCTTCCTGGCGCTGACAACTGCCCTTTAGATCCCAGACGTGTTAGCAAACGAAGCTGTCTAGTATACAACAGTAATTTGACAAATTTGTACTAAACGATCAACATTTACGTGCATGTTGAACCTAGAATAAGACTCTTGTGTTGCAAGATAATTGGTGCTTCTCGACGTCGAAAGTGGTCTCGTAACAGGATTATTGCTTGTTGGCCCAGCATTAAGCTACCCGGAACTGAAAATTGGATACACATTCTGTTGTCAGTCCGGATCCTGTACAGTACTTTTTGTTCTGAATGGCCGTTAGTACTAACCTGTGGATTGTTGCTGATGGGTAGACCATTCCAGAACAAATATCTAACCTACCAGTCTTCAGTCAAACTGTACTTTTCATGGACTAACACATTCATTTTTATCAACTTCAAGCCATCCGTGATGCTATGTGACCAACAGCTGTTAGTAAACACGCAGATGAAAGATGTATTTCCCATCAACTAATAAGCCACGAATTTAAATATAAGCCGTCTATCCGTGAACTATAGACCAAATATTTTTTGCTTTCAAGCAAATATTATGCTGAGCGACTGAACTTTTCAATATTTTGCTCTTTCACTTCATCATTCGAAACGTCACCCACAGAACCAGCATCTGATTGTATCCAAACGGACGGTTATTATGTGGATCCACCTGCTGAAAGAAAGTAAGCTGGAAAAAACGGTGAAGAATGAATCTTGTCTGGTTGATTTTACCCACTGGTTGATGTCCATGGAAAGTCTCATTCCGGCCGAAATCACAAGAAGCTAACAATCGTTTTTAGTTTGGTAAATTGTGGTTAATGCACTCACAAACGTTAAATAAAACGCCAACGTCCATACATTCAAGAGAGTTCTTCGCCCCATTCAATTGCCTTCGTCCATATCACTGATTATAGAGAGCAGTTTGGGCAAGAGCATAAAAAAATACAAGGTCCTAGCAAACTTCCCTGTCTATGATACATAACTGAACTATATAAGGCAGGCTGGAAATTCACTTCTGTGGGTTCATTTGATTGACTTGATACAGTCGTTGACATCACCACACAAATCCCAAAGAAAACTCAGGTGATTGACGGGTCTGTTGCTACCTAGTGCAGTAGTCTGAAGAAAATGAGCATTCGTTCTGGGCGGGACGCCAGGCAACTTTCAAGTGGCTGTGGGTAACTCAAAAGTCTTCGCCAACGTTTGAACGGCTACGAACTAGCAAATACACGTAATTTAAAAAAAATCACACAGAACCACATCCCTTTATAGCAAACAAGCGGGTGTGCGCTCGATCCTCGTCCACCAACAATTTGAAACACCTTTCCTAAACAGCAGTCGAAACGTAGTCCCATCAGGCATCGAACTAAAAGAACGCGTTAGGGTTTGGAAACAAGTCGTATATTTCCAGCAATGTAAGGAAATAGGATAAGCAGCTAGTTCTAGCCTAATCTTGGGCCAACGACAGCAACCAAGGGAAGAAAGTGGAGGAGCACCAGGTGGGCCCCACCCCATTCGGCGACACTCAAAAGCGCGCCAAGTGGGCAGTGCACGGAAACTTCGAGTGAGTTAAACAACGCTCGACAAGGATAGATTAGCCGTTAGGAGAGGAGCAAAAATTTGCTAAGTGCAGTTAGTTGCCCGGCTTGAGAAATTGATACTGAGTTCATTTCAGGCCAGAAGCATGCGTACAGAACAGACAGGCAATAAAGCACGGTTTTGGTCAGGATCTTTAGATAAGCCACACGATCTCTGGTCACTACACAAGCCTCCTCCGAGGAGGATGGCGGTGGACAACATTTGATCATGTAACCGGAGGTACCGACGTGTGAGCCACCCACTTGTGGATTTTTTCATGGCGCTCCCGATGCCATGAGTACATACACGAAGGACCTAATACCACAAGGTTCCCCCTCCTTACGGTACTGCGCCAATCTAGGGTGAGACTAATCCAGTGTGTATATAGTATGAACTGCTGAGCTTAATGCACGGACTGGTGAATGTGACGATGTAGCTGATAAAGCTGTGTACTTCCGAGGTCTTCGAGTCATTACATGTTAGACTGCCCACGATGGAATACGTTCGCATGAATGATGACCGTGGTGTGGCGAGCCTCACATGAGAAGGAGACAGTCGCGAGCCACACCGGTGATGTTGCATGCTGAGGTTTAATGAATGCGTCTATGTAGGGCGCAGAGCGGAGGGCAGGTGGGATTTTCCCGAGCCGATTTGCTAGCTGGTTTACTCCACAACGATGCAGTCGGAGTGTGCCAGTTGGGTGCTGACAGAGGCTGGACGTAGGTAGCATCATTGTACCTCCTTCTAAGCCGCTAGGCTTCTACAAAGCGAAAACTCTGAAAGATGCAAAGTGCAAGGTGTACAAATAAATTAGGATAAAAAATCAGATGTATGTTTAAAGACGGGAGCTTGACAGGACTTCTGTTGAGCGGTCTTCTGTTGAGTTCTCCGGAAGCTCAACAAACATGTTCAAACGTTCCAACATGTCTGAAATGTTGACAAACATAGGAGGAGCGAGCAGCCTGAAAGAAATGTATAACTCACTCGGAAAAGAAGTTGAACGGATGACATACTTTGAACGGTTTCTCAGTTTCCAAAGGGTTTGGGAATGTTCTTTGAAACGTTTTCAAAAAGCCTATTTTTCAAACCATAGTGACTTAGGTCAAGTTCCGATCGATACACCGTAAAAATGTTGGAACTCAACGCAAAAATCTAGACTGATTGTGGCAAAAATTATTCTATGCAATGAACGCATATAGGCTGAAGACCGACAAATAAATTGATAACAACGCCTATGACTAGTACGTGGTGTCTAAACTGACCAGTATTCCCAAGCAGGTTGTGCGAATGGACAACAGGTGGACCGAAATGAAGCCGATAGCGTAGGTTTGGTGCCGGTAGTATTATCCGTGCAATCGTTTAGTGTGAAATGCTGTTGGCCTAGAGATATCCATGGTTTGCACAAACACGGTGGATGATTCCTTGCAAACGTGCACAGGCAATCTCATATGGTCTAGCAAAGCTTCCGATATCGTGCTGCAAAAACAAATGGGCGGTGGATATCGAAGGTGATTGTGTGCCAATGACCGAACAAGAATGACCGTGCAGTGAGGACCTTGATGCTAGTCGTGCTCCTCTTACAGTACCGGCGTTAGGTAGTGCTTACGACTTCGCAGGGTCCGATACCGGCTGAGATGTGCCGTGGCTGAAACTGCACTCGTATGAAGGAGCGACAGAGATTGCTTCTGAATCGGTCCGGAATGTTGCGGCGAAAACAACATTGGGAGCATGCTGATACGTCTGATATACGGTCCGTGTCAGTAACCGATGAATGAGCATCGAGATGCCTGATCTCGAGCGGCAATAACCTACCGATAAGTGGTGCTGTGGCAAGCGTTAGTGGGTCGAGCCGTGAGGACCTTTAATCCGAGGTATTCACCGTGCTGCTCACGACTGTATGAGCTACACCGTTGGAAAGATGTCCGATAGATGGCCAACGAAACCAGAGCTAACAGATTTGTTGACCCGTGAATATCAAACTAGGCCAGATGCTGTGTCAGTGCATCAACAGCAATGTGGCGGGAGGATTTAGGATCACGGTAGGTTAGTGAAGCCGTGTTGGCTGGTGTGTCCCATATAAGGTACGTTAGGCTGGCGGACGCTGTTAGATAGCTGTGCGAGGTGACCAACGCTAATCGGACGATGACATTTTTCGCGGAGACGCTGAATGGCCGTATGGATGATTAGCGACGACGGCGTGCAAAAGAGACGGTCTCGAACGAGTTGAAGTCTGCAAATATATAACGATGCAGGCAGCGCGTGGAACGCATGCAAGTGAAAACTACTGGGAAGTTACGGAAATGCTTAGGCTTGGAAGATTCACAGTGTTTGCTGGCGCTGAAACTGTGCCTGGATAGACGTGCAGGTTGAGCAACCTACATATCGTTAGGCGCGTTGTTGGCAATCGAAGGAACCGAATGGGCATGAATTGTAAGACGATGGAAGATCGCGGATCACAGTACTATCAGTAGCCCTGTGTACAACCTTCTTCCGCACAAAAAACGTGATGGAAAAAAGTGTAAAATATGAGTGCGGATACACTTGAGATTCGCGATAACAGGTGACGCGCATAATAAAATCTGTAACGACACAAAAACGATTATGGACCCGCTTAAATTGGGGTTAAGCAAAATAACAAGCACAGTAAGGGATGGAACGACTGAACAAAAAGGAACGGACTCACGAACTGGTGTTAGGAGTGCAGGTAGAAAAGTGGCGAAACAAAGAGTTGGAAACATGATCACTAATTTCTAATGGTGAAACTAAAGTGTGTTATATGCAGTTTCGGTTGCAATCGTTTTGATTTTCTCGTTCGTGATATACATTCGGGCGTTCGTGCGTAGGTCAGCAGATAACCGGTTTTCTTGCAACATTTCGGAACTGGTGGACCTCAGCGAAGTGTTTCGAGCATATTTTCCGGATGGTTTCCTTTGGAAACTTTGATGACTCCTCACTCTCTTTTGCTGATGATGCCTTACTCTCTTTTGTAGCTCGGTTGTTTGTTCGTTTGTAAGGTCTAGACATCTGGATGTTGAATGTTCGAATAGAGAAGTAGTTATTTTCAGTTGTTAGGTCCCTTCCCGTCCCCTTCTTCTTTCCTTCTCTTCCGATATGGGGTTTACTTTTTCTTCATGGTTGTGTGGCAGTTAAGCATTAGTGTTAACCACGGATTTATTGCCGTCTATGATGATGATGTGACACTTTCGTGGAATTTCGTAGGAATGTGCAAAATTTTCAGTTTGAGATATGAACAAAGTACGTTCTGCGGAATTGTGTAATACGTGCACAGTGCTACCGAAATTCGGGGAAGAAAATTCCGGAATGTGCAGTGTTCAAGCGGTGTTACTTTTCTTGTGTGCACTGTACCAGGAATAGCAGGCGGACGTGAAGCGTGAATCACAGGTGAGTATTTTGTTTTCTGCATGGTGATATGGTGTTACTGGTTTCAGGATTTGCAATGTCCGTCGGTTATTCGTGTCTCGTACATGGAGCGAGGTTCGGGTATATGGTACGGCTACTTGGTTTACAATCGCCAGACAAGGTAGGTCGACCCGGGAGTATATCCCATCAACAGCAGGCTAGAAAGTACGGCGGAAGAAGCTGTATGTGGGTTGTTAGGTAGTTCCCACAGAACCCAAGAAATCATCCATTACGTTAGGCGTGAGTATGATACAGTGAGTAATCCTAGTGACGTGAGGTCGTTAAGACGGAGGGAGCGATAACAGCAGCATCCGGATTGCAATCTAGAGAGCGTGCGGAAGATGCTGGAACCCGTGTACTGAGCTTATCACAAGTGCGTCAGACCAAGTGATATCACCAGAGTCTTTGAATCTCAAAGACCCTTCTGTTTAAGACATTTTAAAGGCCAAAAATGATGTCAAATAACACAAATACACTAGGTTTATTGCCTTTTAATGCAACCTCACTAACCAGTAAGGTGCACATTTTCAGATCTCCCATCATCTTATATAATCCTTACACGCGCGATTCGAAAAGGACAAGTAATTACTGCTTGGATATTTAATTTGAAGTTTCTCATATAATTGTTATTTTTGACAACTTTTTACCGTATAGTCTGCTTACATTTTATCTACGTCCACGTCTGTCTGAAAAATATTTTTATATAACAAATTATGATGATCAAAACCGGTCGTCAAACAAGATCGACTGGTGTCAAAACCCATGTAGCACATGGCCCACCGATATTGCACGGTTTCCTGCGGGTTTCGGTAAGCCATGACAAAAGTCTTCGAAACGAGCATCCCATGAAATAAATTTCCCAAAAGTAAATGTCTATGTACGTCACCTCGAAATCTGCACTCATCTTTTCAGACACCTTTAATCGCTAATTTTTCGAGCTCGCTGAGGTAAGATTTGTGCAAGTTGGACGGTTTTGCTGTTCTACAGAAGTACGTGAGAAATTAGCCGCTGTTGCTCATTCTCATATGTCTCTCACGGAGAGTGCTTTCTGACGGTTATTTAATTCTTGTTCTATGTTGAATATTAACTGAGGAGTTGAAGTTCAAAGCCACCCATAAAAATTATTATTGCGGTTCGTGTTCGAATATCACACAATTTCACGAGGGTATATTGGGGTTACCCAGTGTGAACAGGCAAATGTCTCTAGTATTATTGCAATATCCAGAAGGAACGCTGTAAGACTGTTATGCTTCTTGTTTGCTCTATCTCCATTATTTACGGAGATATGGGATTTCGAAGACACCCATAAAACTGCTGTGGATATTGTTTACTTTCGTTCACTACACATTTCCCTTGCATTCCTCTGCAGGTTTCCCCAGTGTGCATCGAAGTGTGGTGCAGTCGCTCTAACGTCAATGGCGAAATTCTCTGAACACGGAAACATACAGTTTCCGANCCGTGAATATCAAACTAGGCCAGATGCTGTGTCAGTGCATCAACAGCAATGTGGCGGGAGGATTTAGGATCACGGTAGGTTAGTGAAGCCGTGTTGGCTGGTGTGTCCCATATAAGGTACGTTAGGCTGGCGGACGCTGTTAGATAGCTGTGCGAGGTGACCAACGCTAATCGGACGATGACATTTTTCGCGGAGACGCTGAATGGCCGTATGGATGATTAGCGACGACGGCGTGCAAAAGAGACGGTCTCGAACGAGTTGAAGTCTGCAAATATATAACGATGCAGGCAGCGCGTGGAACGCATGCAAGTGAAAACTACTGGGAAGTTACGGAAATGCTTAGGCTTGGAAGATTCACAGTGTTTGCTGGCGCTGAAACTGTGCCTGGATAGACGTGCAGGTTGAGCAACCTACATATCGTTAGGCGCGTTGTTGGCAATCGAAGGAACCGAATGGGCATGAATTGTAAGACGATGGAAGATCGCGGATCACAGTACTATCAGTAGCCCTGTGTACAACCTTCTTCCGCACAAAAAACGTGATGGAAAAAAGTGTAAAATATGAGTGCGGATACACTTGAGATTCGCGATAACAGGTGACGCGCATAATAAAATCTGTAACGACACAAAAACGATTGTGGACCCGCTTAAATTGGGGTTACGCAAAATAACAAGCACAGTAAGGGATGGAACGACTGAACAAAAAGGAACGGACTCACGAACTGGTGTTAGGAGTGCAGGTAGAAAAGTGGCGAAACAAAGAGTTGGAAACATGATCACTAATTTCTAATGGTGAAACTAAAGTGTGTTATATGCAGTTTCGGTTGCAATCGTTTTGATTTTCTCGTTCGTGATATACATTCGGGCGTTCGTGCGTAGGTCAGCAGATAACCGGTTTTCTTGCAACATTTCGGAACTGGTGGACCTCAGCGAAGTGTTTCGAGCATACTTTCCGGATGGTTTCCTTTGGAAACTTTGATGACTCCTCACTCTCTTTTGCTGATGATGCCTTACTCTCTTTTGTAGCTCGGTTGTTTGTTCGTTTGTAAGGTCTAGACATCTGGATGTTGAATGTTCGAATAGAGAAGTAGTTATTTTCAGTTGTTAGGTCCCTTCCCGTCCCCTTCTTCTTTCCTTCTCTTTCGATATGGGGTTTACTTTTTCTTCATGGTTGTGTGGCAGTTAAGCATTAGTGTTAACCACGGATGTATTGCCGTCTATGATGATGATGTGACACTTTCGTGGAATTTCGTAGGAATGTGCAAAATTTTCAGTTTGAGATATGAACAAAGTACGTTCTGCGGAATTGTGTAATACGTGCACAGTGCTACCGAAATTCGGGGAAGAAAATTCCGGAATGTGCAGTGTTCAAGCGGTGTTACTTTTCTTGTGTGCACTGTACCAGGAATAGCAGGCGGACGTGAAGCGTGAATCACAGGTGAGTATTTTGTTTTCTGCATGGTGATATGGTGTTACTGGTTTCAGGATTTGCAATGTCCGTCGGTTATTCGTGTCTCGTACATGGAGCGAGGTTCGGGTATATGGTACGGCTACTTGGTTTACAATCGCCAGACAAGGTAGGTCGACCCGGGAGTATATCCCATCAACAGCAGGCTAGAAAGTACGGCGGAAGAAGCTGTATGTGGGTTGTTAGGTAGTTCCCACAGAACCCAAGAAATCATCCATTACGTTAGGCGTGAGTATGATACAGTGAGTAATCCTAGTGACGTGAGGTCGTTAAGACGGAGGGAGCGATAACAGCAGCATCCGGATTGCAATCTAGAGAGCGTGCGGAAGATGCTGGAACCCGTGTACTGAGCTTATCACAAGTGCGTCAGACCAAGTGATATCACCAGAGTCTTTGAATCTCAAAGACCCTTCTGTTTAAGACATTTTAAAGGCCAAAAATGATGTCAAATAACACAAATACACTAGGTTTATTGCCTTTTAATGCAACCTCACTAACCAGTAAGGTGCACATTTTCAGATCTCCCATCATCTTATATAATCCTTACACGCGCGATTCGAAAAGGACAAGTAATTACTGCTTGGATATTTAATTTGAAGTTTCTCATATAATTGTTATTTTTGACAACTTTTTACCGTATAGTCTGCTTACATTTTATCTACGTCCACGTCTGTCTGAAAAATATTTTTATATAACAAATTATGATGATCAAAACCGGTCGTCAAACAAGATCGACTGGTGTCAAAACCCATGTAGCACATGACCCACCGATATTGCACGGTTTCCTGCGGGTTTCGGTAAGCCATGACAAAAGTCTTCGAAACGAGCATCCCATGAAATAAATTTCCTAAAAGTAAATGTCTATGAACGTCACCTCGAAATCTGCACTCATCTTTTCAGACACCTTTAATCGCTAATTTTTCGAGCTCGCTGAGGTAAGATTTGTGCAAGTTGGACGGTTTTGCTGTTCTACAGAAGTACGTGAGAAATTAGCCGCTGTTGCTCATTCTCATATGTCTCTCACGGAGAGTGCTTTCTGACGGTTATTTAATTCTTGTTCTATGTTGAATATTAACTGAGGAGTTGAAGTTCAAAGCCACCCATAAAAATTATTATTGCGGTTCGTGTTCGAATATCACACAATTTCACGAGGGTATATTGGGGTTACCCAGTGTGAACAGGCAAATGTCTCTAGTATTATTGCAATATCCAGAAGGAACGCTGTAAGACTGTTATGCTTCTTGTTTGCTCTATCTCCATTATTTACGGAGATATGGGATTTCGAAGACACCCATAAAACTGCTGTGGATATTGTTTACTTTCGTTCACTACACATTTCCCTTGCATTCCTCTGCAGGTTTCCCCAGTGTGCATCGAAGTGTGGTGCAGTCGCTCTAACGTCAATGGCGAAATTCTCTGAACACGGAAACATACAGTTTCCGAAGAACTATCTAATAAAATTTTCATGTTTACGGATATTTTGCAATATTCTTCATGGGCGGCGACGGTAAGCCTGGAGCGCGTAACAAACATGAAGGGGAATCCGTTTTAACAAATCCAAATTATGCAGACCGCGTTAAAAGCTTCGCTCGCAATTTTTTTTCCTGGCCCATCGTGGCTCGCGCGGGGCCCAAGTCTCACGGCCCGCCGTGGCCCACAATGGGTCCGTGCGGGCCCCGCAGCGTTTTTCTACTAGGGTTGTTCTAGCCCCAAAGTAGATATTGAACGATCTAAGGGCAAACTTTCTAGGCTCAAAAGTTGTAAAGGCCCTTCCAGAGATGCCGCCATTAAAGAAGGTGAAAATAAACTGGTGGTTCCCACCGATCCGAAGCAGCACACCCCATGTGGTCCCCTAGGGGACCCCAGAGGGCTTTCAGGGGCTGGTGGTGGGTAAAATGGAGTATGGCATAAAAACCCCTGGGGGACCCATGGAGGCAAAATGGAGGCTAGCCCCCAAAATGTCTTATTGCGCGAAACTTCACCCACGCACCCGATTTTGCTTCTTTCTTGACTACTACGCAATGTTCATTCACTTCATCCTTATCCCTTGCTCTACCTAATGTACATTGCTCCCCAGTCCACTGAACGCCCCGCCAATAAACGAATATCAACAACGACTGAAACACTGAAAAAGCATTCACGTTTATTGTTCGTCATCATAGAGTTACAACACGGTTGTTCGATTCAGCAAATTGCCGTTCTCACGTGCAATTCGTTGGTAGTTCATATGGGTACCTTGCTCACTGATATTCTTTGCCCATCAGCATCATTATCATCATCATCATAGAAAGCAATATATCAGTGGTTCACACTAATGCTTAACTGCCACACAACCATAAAGAAACAGCAAACCCTATATAGAAAGAGAGAAGAAAAAAGAGGACAGGAAGGGACCTAACTACTGAGAATAACTACGTTTATATTCAGACATTCAACATCAAGGTGCCTACACCCTGCAAACAAACAACCAAGCTGCAAGTGAGAGTAAGACGTCATCAGCAAGACAGCTTCCTTACGGCTTTCACTGCCCCGCGTCACTAAATGCACTCACTTCACAGATAACTCGGCCAAACAACGACAACATTCACGCCACTGAGCTCGATTAGCCACCATCTCGCCTAGAGTCTCCAACCACCGACTTTGTGAGTCGCGATGGCCCCAGCCCGGGAGACGAACTCGATCTACAGTGGCCAGCCCCTTCGTGAACGACTTGTTTTCCCTGCGCCAGGTCATTATCTGTCCACCTCGCACCTTACACCAGTCGGTCGCAGTGTCGGCGAACAGTGCTCAGTGTGGAAGACGACTAGCTGACATCCTTATTACATGACCTAACCATCTAAGCCTGTGCAAACGTAGAGATTGAACAAAAGAACTCGCTTGGCAATCACTGTCAAACACCCGCTTTCGAACCTCTTCGTTATTTACACGCTGGTGTCAACCGATACGAGCGACTGAACGCAAACATCGGTGGTCAAATACTTGAAGACGTTTCACGTCTTCTACCCTGAGCGACCAGGTCTCGCTGCCGTAAAGTAATACGGCCCTCACCGTTGTCTTATATACACGACCTTTTAGCTTCAGAGAAATACCTCTCTGTCGCCAGAGATGCCCCGGATTGGCGAATACCGTCCTAGCCTTGGATATGCGCGATTCTATTCCATTCCCTACACCTCCGCTACCGCCACCGATGCAGCTTTCCAGGTGTACAAACCGGTCAACAACCTCCATGACTACATTATCTAACATCAAATCTACGTGATTGCAGCAATCCTGCAGAAGCACTCTGAATTTTGAGGCTGCAAAGCGCATTCCGAAGTATTTAGCAGAACGCAAAATTGCGTCTAGCATTGCTTGTGCTGTTTGGAAGTTGTCAAACAGCAACACCTTAGTATCAGCATAATCAAGATCGGTCAGTCTTTTCCCAGGTAAGAGATCCACGCCGGCACCTTGTGATTGCCGGAGACAATCCTCCATTATTTCGTCTATGACGAAATTAAACAAAAGTGATGACAGCGGACAGCCTTGACGTACGCCACTCATGATGCTGAAACTGTCAGACAGTTCACCGTAAACCCTAACCTGAGCTGAGGTATGGGAATAAAGTGCCGACAGTATGTTCACGCACCTAGTCGGCACA
>QNGE01004479.1:0-13046 GCA_008508345.1 Paragonimus westermani
GTTAGAAGGAAGGAACTTCACTGTTTTAACGGACCACAAACCCTTAATATACGCCTTCAACGGCAGTCAGAATAAATATTCCCCTTCGCGAACTTCGACACCTCGATTTCATAGCGCACTTCACAACTGATATATGACAAGTCGGCGGAAATTCCAATGTGGTTGCCGATGCGTTCTCGAGACTACATGTCAACGCAGTTTCTGGCATGCAACTTTTAATTTTCGAGAGAAATCTGAGGAAAATCTCGTCTGACGCCGGCTTCCCATCCATGTACATCCCACCCTTTCAGTGTTCCCGTATCTCCTTAACATCTACCGAATCCACTATCGTATATGACACTTCCGCGGGCATCCCACGTTCAGTTCTACACCTTTCTCTTCGTCAGCCCATTTTTCTCCATTTGTATTCTTCGTCCCATCCAGGTGTCCGCGCTACGCTCAAATTAATTGCTGCCCGTTATATTTGGCCTAATATGAACAAAGATGTGCGCTGGTGGGCTGAGTCATGTTTTCATTGTCAGAAGAGCAAGATATATTTCTTCACACCATCACCTCTCTTGGAAATTCCCCCACTCCAGACGCGCGCGTTTTTACATCCATGTTGATCTGGTTGGCCCATTACCCCAATCAAGCATGTGTCGACCGATTTACGTGATCGCCTGTGGACGTTCCCTTTAGTGACATTTCGTCAGAGACAGTCGATTGAGCGTTCCCGGAACATTGGGTTGCCAGTTTTGGCGTTTCGCTGTTCGTCAGTACAGACCGAGGTTCACAATTCCAGTCAGCCATTTTCCGCGACCTAATTCTTCTGCTGAAATGTGAACACATCAAGACGACTGCATACCATCCTGTCTCTGATGGGGTTGTCGAACTTTTCACCGACAGTTGAAAACACCCCTCATGGTACTGTGAATCCCCTCCCATACATATAGCCATGGAGCCGAACCACAAAACCCCGAGCCACCTATGTCTTCCACTCCCCAAATATTCGAATCTTCAACCGCAATCGACAGTGATGGAAAATTGGTTGATCGCTATCGCAGCGAAAGCCACACCTGTCAACAAGGTCATCACAATATCCCCATGGCAACCCATGTGAACACTTTTCTTCCATCTTGGCTGTTTCGTTCTGCAGGAAACAACAAGGGTAAGTCCGTCTGTGGTAAGGCCGTCTTACTGTCAGCACTGACCTCTCGGCGAAACATACTGCTCCTGAGCAAATTGTGTTCAGCGATCAACCGTCAATGAATTGAGACGCGGCCTAGAACAAATGTGATCCTAGTCAACAGCAACCTACTGTGCGGATAGAATTACTTTTTGAATACGGACAGTAAATGAATGCATGGAACCCACATGTACCTGCAGACGTTTCGTTCATAAGCGCTGTCGCTGGTGTGCAATGTGTATTGTGTACCTCCATGGCCTACGCGAAGCTACCAAGTGATGTTACTCGCTCAGTCGTTTGAACTGCAGCAGGGAAGTACGCCAGTTGAGATGTTTCAACACCAGTTGACTGGCGAATTTTTTAGCCGAGAGCGTATATTCTCTATGTACACGTCGACGCTAACCTTCTCTCGGCGGTCACAACCGTCGGTGCACTCGAACTCCCATACAAGCCACTCTCTGTTGGACCACATTTTACTGATGGTTGAGTGTGCCTCTTTAGTCGCCCATCCGCATTCTCCAAAGGTATTTTGTTCGATTTCTGAAATGAAAAGCACCCGACTGTGCATGGATGGCTCACTGGGGCTTTATGTAAAGTCAGTTGCACATAAGGTAGTTCACGAAGCACGGGTATGCCTGTCTGATTATCATAACATCTCGATTGAACCTTCAGAATAACTAAACAAAATGTTCACTCTTCTGAATTTTGCAGCTAACCATGCATTGAAACAATTATCGGCTTCTGAATGAATTTATATTAATGGTGATTATAAGGTTAGCCACACCAACTTACATGGTTTCTCGCAACGTCCCGAACATGCAGTAGTATAACATTATGTCGCACCCAAAGACCACATGTGCTGCTCGCATTTGGGCCGTCATTCTGTCCATCACAAACGTCATGACGCTTTTGTGGTTCCTCATCACCTTACGATATGTCTCGAATAAATCACACACGGAAGTGCACTTTTCACTCCGAACATAGGTCCACATCACGCATCTTTCATGACCCATCCCGTCTGTAACCCGAAACCAAGATAGCTTCAGGTTACGGCGGCAATCGTGGACCGATATAGGACCTACTTTTGGCGATCGGTTCCATGCGTGGCATCGACGTTTACCACGTAAGGAAAACGTCTGAACAACCGCACTTGCCGCTTCCGTGCAAAACGTATGTACATGCATCTAATATTGTCTTCTTCACTGACACGCAGTATGCCGATTTCATATTTGATTTACGGTTTGTGACAGGTTTATTGCAACAATGATGTATACAAACCCACTTACTTGCTGTCTACTGGCAGATGTTTCAAATATCCGTAGTCACTATATACTTACCATAGACATCCACACCATACTGCTCCAACCCAGCAGCTGGGGGTGTCGTGCTCGAACAGACGCCTCGAGTCGTTAGTTCCGTTCACAGCGAGCATATGATCTGTTGAGTGCGCATCGTACAGAGAAGTAGCTACGTATTCGCTGTGCTCCAATATGAGGCAGCTAACAACCCACCTGGTTTTCTTTTTTTGACGTTGAGACGTGATTGGCTCGATGTATCACGTGAACGGTTTAGTGGGATTATATGAACCCAACTCGCTAAACACGTCGTAAACCAAGGCTTTCACTGTTCCGTCGCTTGTATTCTATGCACCGGTACGTCATCTATCACGCAAACTCAGTAGTAATCACACCCACAATGTCGTGCTGTAAGCGTCCACTGCCAAGCTTTTTCAAACCATTATGATCCTCACCATATCTCCCTGAACGGTTAAACACGCGAAAGCTCGGAAATTTCAGATCCTCGAATATACCTTTGAGGCCTTATAGATTATGTACCAGATGAAGTGGAATGAAATCGGATTGTTCCATAATAGACCAACGGAATAAGTGTCAAGGCAAATCCGATAAAATTTACGTATATAATGCATCAGACATCAACAAAGAAGGTTCGAACACCAACCAAACTTGAAAAACTGCTTCCCAGGAAAACACAGTTACATCGCCACAACACCAACTATTGATAAATAAGATCTCTGCGGCAGGCGGAGCAGAGACTGGTCAATGAACGGCCAAAACGAAACATTTAATGTCTTGTCATCCCTTCTGTCATGGAATTGAATGATTACTGATACCTTGGTTATACCACTGAAATATCACCGATATTCACGGATGTCGCATTTACTTGCAGTCTGAAGGCAAATTTCTACTAACTACGGATAGATGTCACTGCTCTTAATTCTAGCGACATAGAGATAACTTCGGTCCGCCTGCTGTACGGTGTGTAAAATTCTTCCTAGGATCCTTGTTCACATTGTACTTAAGTCCGTAATAATATCTGTTTCCGCCCTCTTGCTGCATGCGACCGCGTTTTTTGATTAGCATGTTTGTCGGCCTACGTGCGCTAATGGAGCCACATATACTTCCGGCTTCATCACACGCTCTACGGTCGTTTCTTCAGCCTCCCTAGCCACATCAGTGTATTGGTGTCGTTTAGCACTGATTGAGACCTGTTGTAACTTTTGTGTGATGTACCTTGGTCTCCCCAAGTTACTGGTATTCTGACTTCGCGTCTGGTAATCGTTCGGTTCAAATTAGGAGCGTTAATCTGGTCCACGTTCGCACCAAATAAGCGCGACCTTTTAGGTTCCTAATTTTAGGGCGATAACACTTTCCGAACGTTACATCTGTCACGGCAAATGGTAGTCTTCTTGTCTTCCAGAGATTAGCTTTGGTTTTCGCATAGAAACTAAACTAGCTCTGGCCGATTCATTCCTTCCAAGGTTGCAAGTGAATGAGGCATTGTTCTGTGAATTACGGAACGCGATATCAAGGAAGAGGTTGGAAATTATAAGACACAAGAACTAGAAATAACAGTGTCTCTTTATTTAACGAAGTGAAGAAGAGAAATCTGGGAAAAACAATAAGAACCGACGCTTGACAATCCTCACTACAGATACTGTGGTGACCTGGAGAATTCACTGGTCTGCCTGCGGTATGATGCTTAAAATAGTTCCAACTCTCATAGTTGCTTATTTTACCCAGGCTATTTAAAAGACCCACATGCTGTGTGCTCTCCGACTGTTTGTCTGCATGTCGTGTGACTGTGGTGCGAACCCGAACCACAAACAGGCCGCGCCCTTCCGGTTCACTTGCTCGTCGATGGCCGGTCTCCAGCCCCTCTAGCTAACTCGCGTGTCAGTGCCATTCATAACGCTACCAGAGGCCACCCGTACATATCGTCGGATAAAGATTTGATCCTTCCTCTCAACAGCCTTTTGTGTTTTTGTGTCTGATGACTTCGTACCCGAGAAAAAGGCGACTCAGCGCATCAAGCACTAAAATACGACCAAACAAACAACACAGAGGCTCATCTGAGTCCCTTTCACCATCGTTATAGTGTCCACAGTTCATGGTCATCTTGCAATTCGTTTTGCGTATTTTTGTACATGATATTTCGTCGACATCATTCTTACCCTTGTTTGAATGGATCGCCAACATTTTTTAGATTTTTCGCCAACAAGAATGAATCGGATTTACCGTGCACTCTTTCTGCCTCCATTCATGTTTAGTTTGGCGCAATCGCTCGGTGAAATTTTTTTGTTTCGCGTACCCGCTGATCTACCGGCGCTGAACTTTTGACATCCCACGTCGTGTATAAACTTGTCGATTGGTCGTCGTCAGAACCCACCCCCTCTCGCGTGGTGGCCTCGTTATTTGAACGGACTTTGGTTCAAATACCGTGAATACGCCCAGGTTAGTCATGAGAGAAAACGCGTAGCAAACAAGCTTGTTTCCAGTGTTTCATCATCAGGCTAAATACAACATATTTGTGAGGGTTCGCTGGGGGTGGTACGTCAGTGGGGTGATGGATGATAACCGTTAGTATTCGGTTAGTCAAACTTGTAAAATCTAGTTACGTGGCGTCAGTAACTTGGATTGTAAACGTTTTCGAGAAATCGGCAATCCTACGTATCAGATCGGCCCACGCTACCAACGGAGGGCCACGGAATGTTCGACGTTTTAACCAGACGTTTTTGTTAGTATAAAGGGGGTGAGCGTAAGCGCATTGCGATGGCTAATAAACGACCTTTCGTCCACTCTGACTGAGCATCAACGACTCGATAGATGGGTTCGATTGATTCGGCGGGGTTGGTCAGACGATTCGATTCCACCAATTGAGCAGCGACCGCTGATGAGCACATCTTTTTTATCCTCGGGCTAGCCACGGCGGATGATGCCCTTGCATGCGTTCAGAGAGTCGCCATGTTGTGCGGCCTATGTAGCTTTCTGCACAGGAGCAGACGAAACGGTGATGCAAAACTGGTGTGGGTGTGGACCGAACAGGTGATTGAGCCAAGAAATATATTCTGTTAAGTGCTACGTTGAGTTTTTCGGTTACATTTTCAGCATTACTGTCTCCTTTGAAAAGCAACGTAATACAGACAATATTTCCGTCTACAGTTTGTGGCATGTTTGCCTTTGTACCAACTATTATTTGCCTACGAATAAACTGTTCCGGCTAGTCATTTTCAAGGGGTGTGTTAAGGATAATTTTTTCTGCTATTTATACGGTGTCATCTGACCAGATTTTCATGAGCGTATCTAGCACACACCGGACTATTTTCTCCTTTTCTCTCAAAGGAACGAAGCTGTTAAAATTTGTATACTATCCCGTCTAGGTCGCTTTACGATATATTTTACGTTGTATTGCCCAATTAATGTCCCAGAGCAATTCTCACCCAACTGCCTCCTGCACCTTCGAACGTGGTTGAGAAATGGCTCATCGCTTTGGAGAAGGTTGCTCAAACCTCGCTGTCACCGTCGAAAGCGGGTGGATCCACAAGGGTTGGTGACTGAATTTTGACCAGTCGCCGATATAATCCGTGTGGCAGAAGTAAGTGAATGGCTTTCGTCGGACACATGAGCTTTCTTTAAGTGTGCAGCTCTGATGATGAACGTCTCCCTCTCAAACTTAGCGCAAGCGAGGCTCACAAGCACTTCGGACTGCTGAGGTGTCGGCAGGAAGTAGAGAATTACTAAAAGTAAGATCGGGAAGGTGATGGCAGCAGCCCTGTGAAAATGCAAGAAAGAGAATACGTCGAGGATTGAACTGGATATGCGCACGACCTCCGCAATTAAAAAACAGGATAGACTCAACCCTCACACGATCACCTCACTTCATGCTGAAGCATTCCATCAGGCTGTTTTTGCTCATATCACCCCTCACATTCGCGGGTCAAATTTGCAAGTTCCCAGTGGAAACATGTTTACCTGTTTTCACCTGGTGACCCCCACCACCCCGTGAAATGGTCACCTCTCTGTCGCATCTCGCCAACCATGTTCACCCTGTGGGCCACTCGTGTGCTTCCACTCAGCTGGTCGCCAGTATTTTGTACTCGCAATAAACATGAACGTGAATACAACTGTCTCACCCATACTGTTCCAGGAGCATTCTGGTAGTGTCTCCATGACAATCCTAAAGTTCAGATGCGGTTAAAGTGGGGCTACAGCGTTTCTAGATTAGATCAGACTTATCACCCTGCATCCGATCAACTGGGCCTGCGTACAGTGGTCGTAAGAGACGCCTGTACGCATACACCCGGCATAATGCACCTTACTTCGTCCCAACGGGACGTGGAAACGCTGGGGATACCTCGGTGGTCACTTTGAGAGTGTCCATCAGATGACTGAACTGTGGAACCGTTTGCAACTATCAACCACATGGATGCAAATCAACCAAGCTGGCTTGCTCAGTCTGTGTGTAAATTCGTTCTTACTCACATTGCTAGTCGATTACTATTGGCAGAATCCACCAGTTCTGTTGACGAGTTAATTTTGACCGATTTTGCCAACTCCGCCACAACCAGTCCTCTTCGGTTTTTCCGTGGTCAGGACGAGTTTGACTTCGATTGTCATTTGTAAACCGCACACCGTAAGTTGATCTCCTTCTTCCAGTGCATGCACACAATTCTATCAGGGTGTGATTTTTGCCGCTCCCAACGCTCCTGATTGGTGCACATGGTGCATTTTTGACGGGGCTTGTGCAACGTCAGTCACAGCATTCATTCGGGTTGTCACATATAGTGTTGCCACGGTGCGTTTCACGGAGATTTCAGCATTCCTGGTTGGTATGCATGGCCTCATTGGGCACAAATACAGCGTCCCGTCTTTTCCACCAAGGAGCACTTGTGATGACGTGCAACACTCTAATGACCCAAATTTGAGGCATGGGACAACGTGGAAATAGCGTAAAAGATAACAACACAAACAAACATGAGGCAAGGTCCCAGTGAGCCATGCACACGACATACACAAACAAAAACTAAAACAGCATAAACAACACAGTAGCATGTTCTGTTGCACTATTCAAATTTAACGCGTGAGCGCTTGCCAGCTTGGACTGCATGCTACAACACAGAAGAATATCTGAACGTCACGTCAGGGTCTATGGCCCAATGGGTTGGAAATATGTTTTCACCTTGAGTTGTTGAATATATCAATTAATTAGTTATTCACTCACGCGACTCGAACTGAGAAGAAGGACGATTCTTGGTAGAATGTTTATAGGTTAGAGAACACACTGGTGATGAACGGTTAGAGATTGATTAGATAGAATGATTGGTCCACGGTAAGGAAAGCACCAGTGATGAGCAACAATGCAAGTGGAAAAGCAATTCGAAGGTGCGGTGATTTGATACAACTGTTTGGTGGCTGCCTACCTAACGAGACGGAAGTGGGAAGTCTGAGCTTTGGAGAATTTCGTGTTCCGATACGTGGAACCTCAAGGTCCCCAGCAATGAGGTTAGATGGGGAAAAAGATGCAGTATTCCAAACACTGCAACACCTGCCCAAGACGAGCATTGAAACTTGCTACGGAGTTAACATAAACCACGTGGACAGGTAGAGTGCCCCAAGCCTTGTAAACGCGCAATGGAAAAAAGCTTTGTGTGCTTTTCAATCTGCATTTGTTGGAACTCTGGCTTCAGGTGGTAGCTTCTCAGTGTCGTTCTATTTACCCTGTTGAGCACCAACCAGCGCGGACGATCAGGGGACTGCATTATCGAAGAGGTCAACAACGACGATGCTCTAGAGAGTAATGTACAAATATTTCAGCCTTTTCATACATGGCCTAGTTTCCAGACAGCGGAGAGCCTCAGTGGCCTGAAGTTGCATACTATTCAGGGACAACTTATTGTTTTGTGACTATAATGGCCTGAACAGAGCTCTAATCTCTACATGAAGTTGAACGGAATTGCACTGAAGTTGCTGAAAACAACTACGGTTGAACCGGTTGAAAGACGCTGGGGATAAAATTGGGATGTTACTAGATATTATGCACCCGCTTCAGCTTCCTCACTGCTAGAGAGAGTATGCAAGACGGTTTTCCCCAGGTCCGTGCCGAAAAGAAACGACTGAATAAATCTTATGAAAATCCCACCAACCCCTATCCCCCAAGTGTTTATTCCCGTACATTCAACTTCCTCTGTTTCTGACCGTTGATTGGACATTGACCTAGATAGTTTTGCTTCGTCTAGTCAATTTGATGGTTGTGCAAGTAGCCAGATGCCGGTTGACGCGAATTGATTGAGTAGTGCGCGCATCACATTTTAGGGGCTCGGTTTGCCTTCACTGTGTTTGGGCTAGCTGACTGCACAAATGAGCCCTTTTGGGTATGAATGTCTCATCGTGTATTTGTAGCTCGCCTTCAGCCTGTTCAGCACCAAATCGTGGTTCACTTTCCGGAGATCTGTTAAGCTGAACTGATGGGGTTTTTTAGTTGGTCACCTTTATAATTTGTTTGATAGCACATTGCAATCAAGTCCTGTTTTTTACATCTGGGGTCATTGGTTTTCCGTTACACACTTTTCAACGTCTTCATGGGAAATCGTACAGTGGACACCGTTCGAGATAATGCGTGGTGTTCAGAGAGCTGGAATGTACACACTCTCATGCATGTCAGTGATGAAGGCAAGCAGTTCACGTGAATCCAATTGAGTGGAATGCCGGCGTCCCTCTACAGGATCATGGAATCAATGGTGATGTTGGCGGCTCGCCACATTTTGATGCCGTCAGCAAACGAGAATAACCGGGAGGCAATTAAAGCAGGAAGATCGCTGGTGAATACTGAAATGGTAGCTAGCCAGGAAATGAAAATTGAGCTACTCAATTGAGACTGGGCCTGTGGATGGAGGATGCACTGTGAACACGCTCTCTGTACAGACGGTTAGAACGATATGGCTGAGGCCAGTAAAGACGACTGTCTTGTATCTCATAATTGGAGTTTGGTGAGTAGAACAGCATGGTTCACGCAATCTAATGCTTTGGTAAAATCGAGGTATGCGACGTCTGTTCCCATGCCTTGATCAACTACTGTGGTCCACTTATTTTTGGCCATCACCAGATTTGTGGCGCACGGATGACCCCTGCGAACGTCTTGTTTTGTACTGGAGAAAAACTCATGAGAAGCTAGGAGCTTATAAAGCAAGTCGTATGCAATCGCTCTTGAACGTTTTAGAACTTTCAATACCAAAACAGTTGGTCTGTAATTACTGGGGCAATTACGCCTACCACCCTAAAAACGGGTGTGGTGCTCGCCAGATTTCATTCGCCGGGCTTTGTTCCCTGGAGCACGGATTGCGTAAGCAATGAGCTAAGTGGATCAGCAAGCTGCTCGGCCGCCTCTTATAAGGCCTCGGGAGGTGTGCTGTCGAGGCCAGCAGGGCTGTCTCTAAGGCACCTGAGTTTAACCAACACCGTTGTGGAGAATGCATCCACAGTGCAAGTGCCATCAATATCAGTGTCAGAACGGTGCGGAGCAGCTGATGGCGACTATGCAGAAAAACACTGCTGTGAAGCTCAGCGGGGACATCAGCTTCTTCCAGCTTTCCAGCTAGTAAAACCTGATGGGCCTAAGATTTATGAAACTCCGACTTTCGCCTTGTCAGCTGATGCTACAAATTGGAAGAGACTATTTGGTTTTGCAACGGAGCGTCTCGAAACACGATTGTGCTAATGAAGACGGTCACGTCGAATTTGCGATACATGCATATATTCTTTATCAACTTCAGAGCCTGATAATTGATAACACTTCCAAATATACCGCCTCTTCAGAATAAGTTTGAGTGTACAAGAGCGTGGTTGACTTGAAGGCTTGTCTTGTTTAGGGTCTGACAGTGGTGTAGACACAGTTGTGACTCTCGCGGTTAATGGGCCTAAAAGTCGATCCGAAGGAAAAACGATCATACTGGAGCAACTTCCGGTTTCTGATTAATTTTTAAAACATCAAACCCTGGATTTCAGGCAAATTTTGTCAGCTGTAAGTAAGCAATGTTGACGAGAGAATCGGAATACATCCAATTGGTCCCAAAACCGCTAGATTAATGGTGGGAAAATTTTCCACCATTTTTGCAAATATTCACTGTGGCGAATTCATGAGTG
Source organism: Paragonimus westermani (assembly GCA_008508345.1). Lineage (NCBI taxonomy): Eukaryota > Metazoa > Platyhelminthes > Trematoda > Plagiorchiida > Troglotrematidae > Paragonimus > Paragonimus westermani. The sequence goes on from QNGE01004479.1 coordinate 10,603, forward strand.
TCAACAAGTGTGAGATTTGCGCATCCAAATGTGGAACCAATGCGGACGTTTTTCAAGGGATGATTTAATGAACCAATCGATGGGGGTCATTGACAGCATGCTTGTTACTAGATGTCGACAGAAGATGGTTCGGCCGAATAGAGTGTACAAGAAACAGACTTAGAGTGATCGGGCCGGTGAGTTTCGCCATTTCGTTCCGCTAAACTGAAGACGAAACCATGGACGATGTCTGAGCAATAAATGTCTATGCCTCTGACACTACAAACTGAACTAGATTTTCCACTAGAAGGGTTTGTGCAAAATGGCAGTCGAGTATGTGTTTCATCCCGAAGATGATGTGGGCAGTTGAGTGGGATCTTAGACCTCGTGGCCAAAGTTCTCTCAGATATCCTCGGAAAGTCACTCCAAGTAACCTGCCCTGCAACTCACCTGTGCGTGAGTTCCTGTTCAACACCTGTTGTCATCTCACAACTCAGAGACAGAAAGGCAGCGCAAAAACTCGAATAGACCAAATAAAGCCATTATAACTATTTTGGGTATATCCTTCTGTGCCACCGGTGTGTAGTGGTAGGCGCGAACGAAGCAGAGTTTCATGAGAATTGCTTTATCTGCAACATTGGTAGATTGTTGGTGTGCGACACAGGGAAACTATCTACAGAACTGGCACTGCTCAATCCACGGTAGTCTCCGCAAGGGCATCAACCGGTTTCCGCCTTCTTTGACACTATGTGCAGAGGAGATGCCTATCGGCTATCGGAGAGGTCAAGTATACCCATGTCCAGCAAGTTTCAAGTTCTGGACGAGTGGTGCGAAATCTGCCTACGCCATAATTGGTGGCCGCTGAAAAACTGATGGGTCCTTTGTTGCGAAATGATGTAGCCTGTTCTGTAGACGGATAAATTATTTGAATCCACGCAGCACTTCTTGGTATGTGTTATCGTTGACTGGTTCAGCACGCAGCGGGGCGAGTATGAGCGTCGAGGAAGCCGTTCAACTAGTGGATATACTCGTTACAGGATCCAGGAGCTGATGAAAGCCTGCGTTGAAAACTGATTCAAAATGCTTCAGGAAGTCCATGCCCGAGATGGCATCAGTACGTCCGCAATAATCAGTATTCATCAGAAATCTTGCCGCAGTCCCACATCTAACTTAACGAAGAGCGTGCCAGTAGTGCGTATTGGGGTTCCATTGGCGGCCTGGGATTTGAAGGGTGTAGAACAAGACAGACCCTCCTTCCTAGGAGGCGCGACGCTGAAGTGAGTGCCAGCCTCTAACGGGAAAAGCAACCTAAAATTCATACCGAGTGTAAAAACTGAGCGACTATGGGTAGAGTTGCCAGCAGCAGTTGTTGCTATTACTTGTCAGCAGTCGTGTTCCCCGGGGCGGTTAAGAAGGTGCAGGGTTCAGTACACTTCCGTGCCTTCGTCCTGAAACTGTGATGATACCTGAAGTATTCCATTCTCGAACGCGACCTACAGCGGTTACATCTGCCGGAAGGGGGGAGAAAACGAGAAGCTTTGTGAGCTTGAATTTCTAGACAAAATACTCTTACCCCTCTGCCGAATCAACTGTGTGTGCTTTCATCTGGTGCATTTTGCTGAGGAAGTGCTCAATGACTGGGTCGGTGGATTCTACCTACTCATCCAAGAAAAACCATCAATGTGAATGGAAAGATAACTGTTGCGCGAGGTCGAGCAATCTCTGCCTTCGGGTGTGGCGCATGAATTTTCCTTAACTGACGAAGCAGCTGAGATATGGTAAAAAAAACCGTCTGAAGATCGTTAAGGGCCTGCTACAGCCAGCTTCTATCAGGTAGGAATGTATTACACGACAACCTACGTTGTTTCTCCTAGGAACTAATTTACCAAACACGAAATGCAAACAGGCCGTTGAAAACAGAGACTGGAGATTCATTCGACGAAATATACAGAAGTTTTCTTATGGCGCTACAAATGACACTGATACAAAAATTACCCAAGCGAGCAAACCGGAAGTTTATTTGGTTCTGGTTTGCACCACATAGTCACATGGTGTGCAGACAAACAATGGAATAACGTATATCAAGTCAAATTTCTCAACAATCTGAGCGCAATACGTGAACATGAGCTTTGAAACTACTTTACATATCATGCAGCAGCCAGACTAGTGAAACCTCCGTGTCGCTACAAGACGACGGGCTGTATGATTGCGCTGTACGGTGTGTCATAAGGTTTGCCCTCGGATGGTCTAAACACTAAATCCCTGACATATTGTAGCGAGAAGGCGTCCGATAAAGCACGATCTTTATTGTCCAAATCGCCAGTCACATGCAACGCGCACTCTCTCGTTTATGAGTCATAATTTCAACCCGCAACACCCCCCGGTTTCCGTTCACACGTCGTGTGCACTTCTAACCGGTTTACGTGCGTGACCGGTGCCTTCTATCGGAGGGTTTTCCGCTTGCC
>QNGE01004479.1:21563-55375 GCA_008508345.1 Paragonimus westermani
TGTAGTGAGGATGGACGGTTGCACTATACTACTCACACCGCCACCATTCAGTTGTAAGGCAGCAGCATGGATTTCAACATCGAAATAACCACAGGACAACTACGGGAGAGATACGGAAAGGACCATTGGGGGGCAGCATCGCATGGAATTGCTCTCGCTACATGGAAGAACTGAGCATTGGAGTCCATAGCGACCGGGACGTTCTGAGGCCAGCGTCGTATGCAACTGAGTGTTTTTGTTTGTAGTTCGGTTGTGAAGTACAACTCGCGTACCGGTTTCCCGAATAAACAACTCTCGTGTCATCCGCGTTATCGGTATACAACATTTGTTGCCGTGACCAGGACTGAAAGATGAAGATCCCGTGCGCACAGTCGCCTGAGGATGAGGATGTTCGGAGTTTCCTGGAGGATTTCGAAGACGTGGCGAAGGCAGTCGATGTGGAGGCAGACCGTGCGCAGCTGTCTGCCTTGTGGATGTTGCTCAAGGACGGGGCGACGGCGGTGCTTGATGCGGCGCGAAGGGGCTCTGTGAAGCTCGAGTGGGCCGCCGCAAAAGCAGGCGCTGATTGCCGGGTTTGACAGCCCTACCGATTGTCGGGAAGCAATGGGGCGCCCGGCTTGGGCCAGGAGAATACGCTCTGGTTTACACCATGTCCCCGCGGGCAGAAACTCTACCACAAGCTGACAGAACAGTTATTGGAAGGAATGCCACCAACAGTCCAGGATCAGCTTATGGTGGCTCTCATAGCACATCCCATGACGATGGAACAGTTGGCTGATGCAGCTCGACAATTGCTAGCAGAAAATGCCGTGACAGTTAACGAGTTATCGACAAACCAACCAAGTGAGCTGAATGATTTTCGAAGCGCAGTGGAAAAGTTAACATGGGAAGTGGCGGCTTCGAACGTGAAGAAGACGGAGAACCGTAGCGGACTCTGTTACGAATGCGGGAGACGTGGACACTGGTGATGATTTTACTCACTCGACAAGAAAATTTCGTACTTTAATAGACGTTTCATCGATTGTTCCCTGCTCGGAAAGGGGGAACCGGTAATAGGGCGGTTTATAAGTCAGCGGTACGGGCCAGGTTAGAAGTCAGTGGTAACTTGAAGTACTGGTTAGTTGACACTGGGGCCGCGATTTCGGTGATTGGGCCAAGGACAGGCAAGATGGTGCAGCCATGTACGACGGTAGTTCGAACGTTTGGTTGGTTTGCTGTCAGAGTTAACTGTCTGAGAGAATATGGCGTCCCAGTCAATGGTCATTCGTCCAAACAACCTTTCATCATTTTTCCTGAAGCACGTCAGACTATCTTGGGGCGGAGTTTCTTGGCCGCGTTGAGGCCGTGGTTGATTTCAAGTAAGATGAATTCGTAACAAAGTTTGGGGTGGTTCCATTAGTAAGGAATTACAAACCTCAGCTTGCACAGATTGAAGCGAACGCTCCCAAAGCAATACCAGCTTGTGACCATCAATTACTGAATAAAGTGATAGGCAAATTTCAGGACTTGTTCACCACGAATCTGGACTCGTATGGATATTCCAAATGGGTTGAACAAGAAGTTCCCATCGAGTCGAAGCGATTTCAGCCATTCGGCCCCAGAAGAGCACCGTTACACTTGCAGCCGGAAGTTGGTGGGTAAGTGTTAAATCGATTTAGGGGTAATTAACTCAGTAACATGTACCCCACAATTCCATTAATTCTTATTCAGACGGTCGGGCTAACGGGACTATCTTCCAAGTCCAAAAAACGTCAGAAGAGGCGGTCAAAAGAATTGCAGTTCATGCGGTACTATTGAATAAAATTATTACAAAGGTGCTCTCTCACCTCGATTGTGAATTAGTCGGATACACAATTATCCAACAAGAATGCGTTAAAAGTCGAGTAGCCAAAACACGATTCCGCTAAAGGCCACCAATCAACGGGAACTGGGCTCATAAAACAATTGGGCAAGGATCAGGGTGGGCACATGTCAAACAATATCAAGGAGGTGAGTTTTATTAGATAAACAATGGTAGTTATGAAGAAAAAGAAGCAAACACTCTACAGTTACGATACAAAATTCACCAATATCGTTTACTGCACCCAGCAGGGATTAATGTAATCAAATTTAGGATCAGCTTTTTGAAAACAAACCAAATACGCCTCAGCGAATTCACCGCTCTGCATCATACCAAACATAGACGACAAATATACCAGATGAGCTTTGACAGATCCAACAACAAATGAGGGACATGCTGAGGGAAGAAATCATCGAGTAAGCCGGTAGCCCGTTCAGTTCTCTCGTCTTGTTGATGAAGAATCCTAATGGTAAACTTCCATTTTTCATCGACTTCAGGCGGCTCAACGAGATTGAAGTCAGTAAAGTCGTACCACTCTCGGTGGTGGCGGAGATTTTCCACAAGCTACAGAACGTTTGGGAATTTACAGTGTTCGTCTTACGGTACGGATATTGGCACACAATGTGACCCACATAAAACAGTGTTCACCGTGGGAGAAAACCAATACCGCTTCAAACGGATGCCGCTTGGACTCTCAGATGCCCTCTTCACGTCCAGATGACTGATACTGAAGGCAATGGACGGAGTGAGCAACACTGTTGTTTATTGGGACGATATCGTTATTTACAGCGCAAATGGGACAGAGCATACAGCACACGTTTCAGCGGTGCTAAAGAAGATCGAAAAAGTCGGCCTCCGGATCAACAGCTCGAAGTCTCAACTGGTGAAACGAACGGTAGTACTTCTAGGTCACAAACTAATGCCAGCGAAACTGTTGACAATCAAGGCTATTCCATTGCCAACTTCTAAGAGGACATTGCGACAGTTTGTCGGTCGCGTTGGGTTCTACAGCCGTTTCATCAAAAACTTCCATGAACTCGCGAGTCGATTGCACGAAATTCTGAAATAATATTGCCATTTTCACCTATCACAGGAAGCCCACCAAACGTTTTTCGAGATCCTACGATTGATGAAGAAGAGACAGATCACCCTGAAATTGCCAATGACGGGACAGAGTTCAGTTGTCGCAACGGATGCGAATGGTGCAGGAATCGGACTGGTACTGGAGCGGGAAGACGGTGTTGTGGAATACGCCGGTGGGGTACTTCGTCCTGCGAAAAGAAATTATTCAACGATGGAAAAGGAGTGTTCGGCGATCATATGGGTCTTGGAAAAATGGAGACCGTACTTGCGCGGCCGACGTTTCCACGTAGAGACCGACCACAAACCACTGGAGTGGATTGATTCGGCGAAGGACCTCCGAGGAAGGCTGGCTCATTAGGCGTTACGACTTCACAATTTGCCATGTAGCCTTAAAAGAGAACTGTGCAATTGATTTGCATTCTCGAACGCAACACCTGTATGAGGTCCAAAAGGATGTAATAAAAGTTAAAAATATTGAACTGGAGAGTGATCCCGGGGAGTTACAAGCAGCACAGAGAATTGATAGAGATATCCTGTCGGTGATTGACCGACCCACTTAGGAATTGCTCCTCCGAGGCTGTCGTGAACGTCTTCTTGGAGCGTCGGGTGGCCAATTAAGGATGTCCTACAACCACTACGACGAACCGTGGTGCGTATTTCGAATGCCCAACATTCGGAGCTATGACGAACTCTCTTGGATGCCGGTACATTCGCACCACGGCATACCATCCGTCCTCGAATCGTTCAGTGGAACGTTTCCACAGGAAACTCAAAGATTCGCTTTGTGCCACCACTAGCCAGGTATGGAGCGAAGTGATCCCTTTAGTACTTTCAAGTATCAGAAACACATTGCGGTCTGACCTCCAAAGCGCACCAGCAGAACTTGTGTATGGCTGTACGCTGCGTTTGTCCTATGAATTTGTTCCACCTCCTCCTTCAACTTCTTTCCATCCTTCGAACTTTGCTTCGACACTGTCACAATACATACGGCAATTTCAGCCCACACCCCCTCGTGAACAGAACAGGCCATTACACGTGCACAAGGATTTGGTCTCTTGTTCACATGTACATGTCCGTTGCGACGATGTACGCAAGCTGCTGCAGTCACCTTACTCGGGCCCCTTTAAGGTGCTTCGACTAACACCCGAGTACTTCACGATCGATCGTAATGGCCATCGTGATACTGTTTCTATCGGCCGTTTTAAAGCCGCTTATGTAGATGGCGATACCACCCGAGTCCTTCAGCAGCCATCCGTGGCAGCGCCCGCCCCTACATCGCCCCCTTCGCCAGTTGTCTCCATGCCACGTGCCAAGCGCCAAACGCGATCAGGACGTCACGTCCACTTCCCAGCACGTTTTGTAGACATTGTTTCTCCTCCAGTAACCTTCTCATTTTAGAGATAGAGAAACACAGAAAACTGCAAAACATAAAAGGCGAAAATTTCTGTGAAGCAATACTTGAAGTGCAACAAACACTAGGAGGTTATATGGTGAGTCAATATATAATTCCTGCTCGCCAGACACTCATTTTCCCTCTGTGTTACAGGTGACGCGTAGAGAACGGTGGGGGGAGAGCACACTCCCGTCTGTCGTTGCAGCAGTGGAGGAAGCCTACCTCCCATCTTTTTCTCCTCGATTTCTGGTGGGTTGGTAGACCGCTCCGACAGCACCACCTCGGGGACGCATGGAGAGTTCCGGGTGTTGCAAGCAGACCGACCCCTCTTTACCGTTATCAGCCTTCTTCAACGTGGCATACGTAGTTGTTCTTGAATACGCTACCCCTCCCCACTCAACCCGCGGTAACTTTGATGCCAGTAACTCTATTTTCTTTTGCTTTTGTCGAAGGCTTTTAAGCGTGAAGCCTTCTAGGGGGACGTCTGTAGAGACACTCTTGGTTTTTCCATTATTCCAACTGCTTTGCTATTTATTTTGAATGCTGACACTATTGACATTGTTTGGTTGCATGCCTGTATTTTCTCGTTTGTTCGACCGTCCAAGGTCGCAATTCACTCGAACTTTCCGGTCGCTAGCTACTGGTCTGTCGTGGTTTGCTTCTGTTGTGTTTTGCTCACAGATTGCTTTCCCGGTCTCCTCGCAGTAAACGTCGTTGTCCCATAATCAGTTTTTCTGGTTTACTTATAGTGGAGAATAGGCACGATTCTACACAGAAACGTTTCAGTCCTCTACAGACTCTTGTCGGGAGGACAAGCGCCAGAAATGAATTGAATCCGGATTTGAAAGCTTTTATAATGCACTGGTCCGACTTGCGTCTGAATAGTGTCGGAATTTTGATGCGATAACTGCGGGAGGGTATAAGCGTTCCGGTCATACCGGCGGAGTTGAGGGCGGCAATTTTGAAAGAATGTTATCAGCTGGCTCATACGGGTTATTGTAACGCGCAACCGAAACCAGCGAGCGCGCACGAATTGAATTTGAGTTGTGTGACGGGGCGTGCGGCTGAGTTGTCGGTGCCGTTTTAGCTTACGTTTGTGTAAGTCGTGTGCATGGCCTACTGGGCCTTCGGCTCATGCTTACTTGTGTTGTTCCTCTTTTCAGAACTATTGTTCGAACCCCTACTTCGGAAGAGCGCTGTCCCCTGGTGCGTCCACGTTGCCCGAAGGATGGTCCGTGAAGTCACGGGCATCCAGAGTAGAGTCGGCTGGCCTGCATGTTACAGTTATCATCAAACCTACGAAATGACGAAACAAAGGGCATACTGTCCGAGAATGAAGAATGATGTTAACACTCATATGGGGTGTGCCAGCAGTGCCAGTTACTGAAGAGCACTAAAAACCCCAGGCAGTATCCCAAACAACCAATCCTGGCTAGTGAAATTGGGGAGTTATGGTCGATGGACGTGATGGGCACCTTTCTAGCAACGACTTCCGGGAAGCAACACATCATGACTGAACACTTCACAAGGTGGATCAAAGCAGCCGCTATACCCCATCGGCGCGAAAACACTGTATGCTGGGCAGTGACGGAACACATTGTAGCGGATCACCGGATACCATGAAGCATACTAACTGCATCAAAAGTGAGGAATTTTGAAACTGTCTGGAGCGTCTGGGAATCCAGAAAAGTACGCACAACTCCATACCACCCTCAATCAAACGGAGTGGCAGAAAGAAACGATCGCATAATCACGAAGTGATTGGCTGCGAAAGAGGGATGCTGAGTGGAAGAGCTACCATTGATTCTGCTGGCCTACCGCTGTTCACCAAAGGGAGATTGGTTTGTAGGGAGACCGACGGATGAGCACGCGTGAATTAGCGAAGGCTCGGAGTTAGGCCAACCGGAACCTGACAAACGCACAAAAGGTTTCCAAAGAGCAGTCAACCGAAAGGTTATTGAGTCAGAGAGCTGTGTTTGAACTTGGTTCTAAGGTTAAATACCGAAGCTGGCTGGGCGAGGGGGCTACAAGACCCGGATCTGGGAAGTTCCTGGCAAAGTGGAGGGGACCGTATGTAGTAGTTGAACGTCGTCGCCCAGTGTATTCGGTAAAAAAATCAGACAACTTTGTAAATGTTGTGACACTCTGATCAGAACAGAATGTACACCAGTTGTGTCAACATCACCGAAGTCGGGACGCAGATCGTCAAGGGAACGGAGATAACCCGAGCGGCTTTAGTTGCAGCTGGAACAATCTGTGCGGAGGAAGGAGTGTAGTGAGGATGGACGGTTGCACTATACTACTCACACCGCCACCATTCAGTTGTAAGGCAGCAGCATGGATTTCAACATCGAAACAACCACAGGACAACTACGGGAGAGATACGGAAAGGACCATTGGGGGGCAGCATCGCATGGAATTGCTCTCGCTACATGGAAGAACTGAGCATTGGAGTCCATAGCGACCGGGACGTTCTGAGGCCAGCGTCGTATGCAACTGAGTGTTTTTGTTTGTAGTTCGGTTGTGAAGTACAACTCGTGTACCGGTTTCCCGAATAAACAACTCTCGTGTCATCCGCGTTCTTGGTACACAACACAATGACACTTTAATTTCTGACTGTTTGCGAAATCAGCTTCAACTTGTTTTACCTTCCGACTGTTAACGAGATCAGTATCAACTTATACTGTATGAGGTTGATGGGGTGCTCTGTCAAGTGGAAAAATGCGTGTACTACGGTAATCAGCGGTAAAACTTGAGATTTTCTCTCTGTTGGAGCCATGACAGAACTTTTTGTTATCACCTGTGTAGCGCAAAGGAGTGTCCATGACAGTGATGATTGTAAACCTTTTAGTCGTGTTATGACAGAATGCCTGAAGACCGGCGCATTCTTTTAAAGAAGGTCATTAGTACAGTCCTCTTTATCGTGCTGATTGGAAAAACAAATTTTCCGGAAACGTGTATGAAAGAGGTCAGCTATTACGATTAGCACCGATTCCATACATGCTGAATCCTGCTGGGTACGTCTCTAGCGTAGTGCAGATGAGAGTGAGGCAGAAGTTGTGGATACATTACGAGGCAATGTTAACTTGGAACCGTGATAAAGTATTTAATCGGTAGAAGTGATCTATTTATACTCTGGCATAAGTGGGTCGTACTGCCGTAACAGACCTTACGGATGAACAGTGTGTTCATTTTACTTGCCACTTTGAACAGTTCTGCGTGTAGCTGATGGACGACTAAGGCGTGAGTACTGTCGTACCTTACTCTCGTACGTTACAAGTTTACTTGTGAATGACCTGAGCCCAAATTAGGGACAACACCCCATAGTCGATATTTTTTCGCAAGCAAAAGTGGACTTGCTGGTTAGGCGATGCGGACATTTTAGGGGGTTTCTGTTATCAGTTCATCGAGGGATAACAGCTCGAGTTATGTGCCGTTGCTATGCAAAAGTGCGAAAGAAGTTCTGCATATTAGCTGCAATATGTTCCTTTCTTTCCCAAAACTTCAATGACTGAAAGAAATAACCAAGGGTTGCTATATTAAATGAATGTAACCACAATTGATAACGCACTCATTACATCTGTAGTGAGATCACCTTCGACGTCCCAAAAATTCTAAACTCCCCGCGACGTGAGATTTGCCCTGCCAGTACCACCGCGCCTGTTCACATTACCTTGTATATGTGAACTTACTACAAATCACTAGCATCAAAGTTAGTGGGCCGGGATAAGTATCACAGTTATGCTCGTAGCTGTATGATGAACCCACATCATCTCTACTGCTGTAGGTTACATTCAATAGAATAACAATGTTGAGCTATTACCGTTAGGGAAGCCACTTAACCAGTCTAACGCTTGTTTGAATTCTGAAGGTCGACTGGAATTCTCCGTCGACGCACTCTTCCACTCTGGCGTCTGCTGTGTGGTTGTGCTCAAGGTGCTCTCACGTCCAGCTCCCTAGCACCCCTTAATTGTTATGTTGAAGTCTGTTGTGAACGGTGAGTAAATCAATCAATAAAATTTGTTCGCATATTCATTGTTTCTTCCCTGCGACTTCCGATTCACGGTAGCATAAGGTTGGGGAAACTCTGGGCGCACGAATTCAGGATCTAGCACTGCACGTCACTAAACACACCAAAACCAATCGCAAAAACCCATACAACCTATCATTGGTGAAATGTGCGGAACAAGTTTAGAATCTCTAATATTCTTATCGTGCGTTCATCCTTTTCAAATTAGAATCTTCTGTTTTGCAGATTCATGTATGTACAAAAACGCCCAGGCAAGATATCGATGTTATATATGGCGTGCCAGAAGTAGCCTCCTCTGAAAGAAGTATGTTCTTGTTAGAGAATGACGCCAATAGAGGGAACATTATATCAACCAGAAAGAAGGAAACATTTATAAAACATTGGTACAATAACATCCCCTCTAAATATCATGAGGCTGATAGCCATTGCATTCTAGACACTATTTCCGAAAGTTTACTGTTATACTGATGGCATATAAACTCATTTTATTCGAACGGTGTATCGTTATCCATTGAGTAAGTGAATTCACGCCCGCCCCAGGCAAACTGTCCGCAATGCTGTTGGCATGTCAGGGAGGAACTGCGGATTGCCCTGAGTAAGTAAAATACAGTCAAAACATTGCTTGCTCATGAGTTATGTGTAACTTAATGAAATGGAAGATCAGTGACGTCTGGGGTCCAACATTGACTTGCGGTTCGAAACGCAACATTGTGCCAGAAATGACCTTTGTGTAAACTCAGTGGAATAATGATACTAATAGCCATGTTGAAATCGAGGCCCCGTCAATATGTTCCAAGTATACATTTAATCAGGCGCCTTAAGACAACTAAGATTTTCGCAGTTCGTGCCAACATAGTGATCTGTAGTGCTCCGACCTAACAATCCACCACAGGATCATCATCCGGTACCTCCCCTTTTCTTTTGGCTTTCGGGAGCACGATGGTTATAAATTTTTTTTGAGGGCATGCTCTTTATACTAAGTTGAGGCCTGACAATTCTCTAATTTTTTCTGTAACGTGCAAAAAATCACCTTAGGTTAATTAATAAGTGAGTTGCAAAATAGCTGTGGCCAACGTCTGAGCGTCAGTCAACCGGTAAAAACGAATCTGCTCGTGCACATTCAGCAATAAATTCGGGTCTGATCTTTGCAATACTTGAAAAATACCCACATATTTGACGCAGCGTTCTGCAATTTACTTATTTTTGATAAGGATGAAAGTTGTGAATTGAAAACCTACGGAGGTAATGCAAAAATGCGATCCTATGATAATTTCATACAATGTTGAACATATTCGTGACAGTGCATCAGCTCTACTGTATTAAAACAAAACCTCATTTTTTGGCATATTTCCTGGTTACGGTCTTCATTTAAATTTCTCTGAACCTCGATGCATCCCAAAGGACTGTTGTTTCCATGGGCAAGGAAAGTTCAGGAAATACCTCATGAGCAGTTCAAGACACTCATTTCTGCACAAGAATTTCAACGTTATGTTGTAACGGTTAATCGTAAGCTCCTATCTTTGTTAAATTTTAGAAACATACGAAATGAAAAATACATCATGATGTTCACCAGTGTTTTCACTGCCATGATACATTACGGCACCCTATGACACTTGAAGTTTTACGAGGTGGTGCCATTTTATTACGCTGGACCCGATTCGTGCTCAAACCAATTACTCGTAAATCTTAGACTGTTCTGAACTTAATCTATCATAAGTGTCGTTTAGTTGGTAGGGACTACATTTTATTCTCCACCCATAGCTAACTCTTCAAAATCAAAAGTGTGCTTCGCAACTCAAGAGCAGATAGCCTGATTGCCTTCAATTCAGTCACCACTGTTGTGAGCTAAAATGAGTTGGTTTCCAGCGATTGGTTATAGTAAGAAGTCACAACCAAGCTGGACGGATCAGCACCATCAGCGTGGACAGCAATCTCGCTTGAAGCTGTCATTTTCACGTCATCGTCTCAACTAAACTGGCTGAACTGGTTCATGGGAGCAGAACAGACATACCGAAGCACTGCCCTGAGGTACAAACACTGGGAGGCCTGTTCACCAGTTAGAGTCAACGAGCGCTACCACTATCCCACGGAAGCATTATTAAAGTGGGCAAAAGGGGGTGCATTCGTCATTTACTACACACTGATTCGACCTGTTTCACCAGTGTGTTTCAATCACTGTGTAGCTGCGTATAGGAAAAGTGAACTAAACTGTTCCACACACAATTCATCAGGGATTCTGAAATAGCGCTGTCTGTTTTCCACTGTGTTTGTATGGGATCACTTCGCACTTATATCCTAGTTGGAACTTTAGTTCGTTTTTGTATAAATTCCTTGCGAGTATATCCCGGTGGTCCTCCTTTGAGTCCAACTCGTAGTCACATACATACCATTCCAAAGAACTGACTTGATGTTACACAAACTGTGGTCCACAATCAAGAGAACTGTGACATTTTGCTGAAATGTGACATTGTTGTGAAGTCTTCAGATCGACCCACTGGTTCACACAGATATCGGCTAATATGAGGACAGTCCGTGAGCCACCAGGTGATCGATACTGCAGTTCTGGGCCTTATTGCCCGTGGTCTAGGTATCAGCTTATTATCATGTCTCACTACTTCTTGCCACTAGTCACGCCAACACAATGGGTCTGACTGATTTGGTGTTTCAACAAACACAACCCAACATCCCGTGAAGAACTAGCTATGTCCTCCCAATATGTGGCGTCTGAATTATGACGTTTTATCGCAGAAAACGTACGGTTCTTCGCCAGGATGAAAAAGGGAACAGAAATAGAAATTGTTCCAGGGTCTGAATATACTTTAGTCGGCACCTTCAAAACTTAAAAAGGACCTAGCTGCGAAAATTTTGGCACCCAGCTGCATTCGAACAGGTCACAGAAAAGAGTGATCAGACGCAACAAACGCTCCACTGGCTGATTTACTTCATAATTGGGTCTCTTTTGATCGTGCTTAATGTAAGGTCAATGGCGCAGTGGTTAACCCGGTTGCCTCATGATTGGAATGGCCGGAGTTCAAATCCCGGCCGTGGCAAGGATATCCACTACTGACGAGCTCTAATGAGATAGAACCTCGAGTCTAGTGCTTCTTTTCGAAAGAGGTCGGTTGGAAAGTCTATCTGAATGCGAAGGCTGCTATTAGATGTGAGTGATGGTCAACTTGAAAATAAAACAAATCCCCAACTACTCATCAGTACTCTTTCAGTGTGTCAACTTGGCCGCACTAATTATCAGTAACACCTTGGAAACTACTTCAGGCGGCCAGCTTATTCAGAACAGAGGCTAAAACTGAGCCCACGCACGATCATTAAACACCGATCGTCACTGCACTGGCTTAAAGGATACCGCATGCTCCCGAGGATCATGTAAACACAAGCATTAAGCATCATACCCATTCTGAGAAAACGTGTAGTCATTTCTGCAACAACATAAATTTTAGTGATGGGCAAAACAGCATTAATTTCATTCCACAATTTACAGTGTCGCATCTGCTGCTGTGTCTTCGAAATGGTTTTATTCACTTTGTTCAACTCAGAGAGAGAGAGTCTCATAACAATATCTAACGTTTGCTTCGCCGTGATAAGTTTGCTCGATGTCTGCACACTCTCTTGTTGATATTGCATATAGCTCGTAAACTCAGGCATACAACTATGAGTTCTTTTGGTCATTTGTCGTATGTTCACCTGTCTCTGATGGAATGCTAAAAATGGTCACCTTCTCAGACCACATTGTACGCGTCTTCGTGATATCTTGTGGAAAGGAAATTTTCAGAAATGAAGAGCCAGACACATGGATATCAAACACAAGGTAGATATTTCACTTCCAGTCTACCGAACATGTGACCCGACAGCTGTACCTCGGACTGGGTGATGTTACATGTACCGCTTTCAAAGAATCCGACGTCTACGTGATCAGATCAATTCGGACGAACGTATCAACACAAAAGGCACTTCAGAGTATACCCGTACTACTTTGCATTACTAATGAGTAGTTTGGCAGACTTGATACCTTGGAAGAGAACGAATTGTGAGAAATTTGGACTTCGCCTGGATTTCAACTAGAGATAGAGATAGCCTGTCCAGACAGGGCAAGCTGTGTACCAACTGAGCTCCAAAATCACACCAGAAACTCGGAAATTTCACTCTTGGACTCAGTCAACCACCAGTCCAGCTGTTTTGTACGGAATCTGCCAATTGATCCAGTGACTGAAAGTCCGTATAGGATTTTGCAAGTAATATAATTTCGTCACTGCTATTTTTCACGCTTTCGAACACAAATCACTTTCTGTAAGTGCTTTGCTTGAGAAATTGGTCTGGTTACTTTTAATGGTACTTTTTGTTTGGTGCATAAACGGTTTACATCGGCTTCATCACGATACAGATGCTTCTGTCAATCAATTTACAATCAGTCACGGAAATTCATTAAAGGTAAGGTCGAAATACATAGAAAAAATGTCAGCCCTTAGGAAACAAATAAATAACGTGAAAAAAAGTGGAATATTGAACCTAAACATTCACTCACGCTATGCATTTGAGCGGTTTCACTGCCATGTTAACTTCCGTATACAGTGATGGACTGGCCCAGTTTACGTCTTCCCATGCGATAGCTGATTCTATCTATCATTGGACAGTGAACACATCCTGCACTATACACGAAACTGGAGTTGAGTCACGTAAGTGACACTTCGGCTGGTCACTGTCATATACTGACAACTAACTATTATCCATAAGTGAACTTAGCGTTTTTGGAGGCACTTAAAAAGTGGAGATCAGAAAGTTGTGCAAAGGTGCTTATGAACCTCATACCGAATAATTAGTTGCTTGTTATCTGAAGATTGAAATGTTTACATGGATTTTTAGACCGAGGTAAACTGACTCCATTTCCAATTACTTTAGGTACCTAATGACCAAAAGTGGCATCCGTTTTTCACCAACAGAAGCTAAAATTGGAAGTTTTCTGAGCACTCAGATTGTATGATCTTGCTTACAATATGTACCGATGCATATGCGTGGGTTGGAATTTGCGAAGGTTGAGTGGCACCACCCCAGAAATAGATGATTGACTGTCGTGGCGTTAAAGATTAATCGGTCAGGTTCGTCAGGTTCCGACTTCCCAAAGCCCATATGCATTTGGATGGTTTACAAACAGTTCAGTGCACAGCTGGGTAGACTTCCAGTTCATCTTCAGTGTGTTTGAGATTTACCGGTCAACTCGGTCTTCGCGTACCATGAACTCGCCAGGACAAATTCATTTCAACCATGACCGGTAGTCGGGCATCCAGGCCTAGATGCAAATATTCGAGATACCATCTGCCTGCGATTATGCGATTATGTGAGCTGCCCACATCATAGTTACTACTCCTTCATATGACTACTCCACATGAACCACAGAAAGTGAGTTCCGGTTCCTGTGAACAGGGAATACTGAAGTTTTCAAGAGAATAAGATCGCATGGTAGACCCCAGAATAGTGTATGTCTAGGTCCATATACAACGTCGGTGACTATGCAGTATATTCTCTTCTAGGAATTTTTGTACGTTGGTGTATATGAATCTTCACCCCTGCCGATTGACGTTACAACCACATTGAATATCTGAGACCGCAATGACAGTGCTGAAAGGCACCCGCCAGCAGTGAAAATGGATGCCACGTTCGGTGTAGTTACAGGTCTTTAAACAGTCCAACTGTGCTATGTGGATATCATCTGCAGATAATTCAATGGCATTGGATCGTCAAAAAGTAATGAAACTTCCGTTTTCTAGATCATGCTAGAACCTTGTTTGAGTTTGGGACAAAGCCATAGGTTGCATGGGTAAAAGCACAAACTGGATTTCAGCCTGGTGCAACTTGGATATCGTGTGAAAAGCATGAGCTTAGATGGGTCTGTAACTCCGTCGTAGCAAAAGTATTTACGAACAATACCACGTGTAGCTGACGAGTGTGCACAACAAGGCTGGGTCAGCCGACCAAATAAATATAACAAATGACACGGCCATCACCGTAGAACACTCACATTTATGTCCACATAATGTCTGTACACAAGTTGCCTCCGGTTCAGTGTGGAAACAGCAGGCCAGTTGCCAACATTGGTCGCATCTGGCATCATCCCTATCGTTGACTTCCTATGCGTAACGTTTTTTATAGCCCTACCAAACAACCGGGGTCAGAACAACAGACAACAGGGGATATACCGGCTTTAAACACTCAGTTTAAGGTACAACCCAAAACCGGTGGAGTGAGCACGGATTGAACTTGGGTTGGTTTTTTTTACACACCTGTTATACTTACCTTTTAGGTCGTTTCGCCAAAAGTCGTGCACCAAAAATGTCATACCAACGGGCAATCAACCGAGCGCGGAAGATTGTTGTGTAAAAATTGTTACCAAGTACTGCATAATATATCTCTGAGTAACACCTCTGTCTGCTCATGTGGCCATATTTTACACTCAGAACGAAATGGAAGTGGATGTTACATGTTAATCACAAATTTGTTCAGTCTCATAAACAAGCAATTGGCAATTAACAACCCACTGACTTCATATGGTCAGATTAACGACGGCTAGTAAGATGAACACTGACGAACAGATGATTGAACAAAACTACTTTTAACATCTGATATAATGAGCACTCCCTCACAATAAACTTCCATATTGTTTTCAAGATATGAATGTTAAATTTAACGGTACCTGCCAGAACGGTACATTTAAGATGGAAAATGATGTTCGTAGAATTCAGAAAGCAAGTTGACGAAAGAGTCTTATTCTCCCATATCCCAAGTGGAAACACTCCCATTCTAATTGCAATTCTTTGTGAACTTCCTACTCGAACATTCAAGTCTTATCCCAACACGGACGGAAAGTTGATATTCAGAAACCGTGCAGTTTCAAAAGAAAGCTGTTTTGTGGGCTACAAAACGTAATAAGGGGTAAACGGCAAACGATACAGAATTAGGCGGTCGAAAAACCATCGAGAAAAACTCCCCAATAGGATTACAAACTAGAATGCTAACACTCAATGATCGTCGAAACAGTTGACTCCTTCTAAAACAAACCGGGCACTCCAGCTAAAAAGAATTCACCTATTTCAACAAGGCTGACATTATCCACCGTACAGGTGTTGTTCACAGCCATGTCAAACTGTGTGCCATATTCATCTGACTTGTTTGGTTCACTCACTGTCGAATTAATATGACATTTCAATGAAATAAACTGTTTGGCAACGCCGTCTGTTTTAGGGACATGGACATATTCATCATAGTCAAATTGTTGCAGACTTCTGTAGTGGTCTGGTAAACACCACTGACGTCCAGAGCACGAAAGCAGATTTTCCGCAACCAGTCAAATCACTGATGTGGTGAGCAAACCGCAATTATGTGTTATGTCCGTGTAGTGGATTTTTATCTGAACATGTCCTACAGTCAATGAACAAGTTAGTGCTTCACTATGTTCGATACCGGCTATCCCGAACCAAGCTATCACATCTGACAGCAGTTGTTTCAATCGATTTAATGTTGTCGTACCTTAAGGGCGCAATGAGAGCATAGTTCGGCATTAACCACTTCAGTCGTATTAGGAAGTCTATTTACCAATGTCCTCGGTTTCTGTTGTCTATCTGAGTCTTCATTCCCAAACACCAGAACTTCTTTTATCACTGCGCTCAAGCATGAACAGTTAGCAGTTAGTGGTATGTGTGTTTAGGTACAACAACGCATGGCGGACTGGTATCTATGGTTATCAAACAGCCTCATATTACCTTCAGTAAGGCAGTGAACGGTACAATGAGTGAGATGTGTTATCTACATATTCCGTCATGGCTTCCTGTCGTAACTGACATCAAGCCTGTTCAACCCAACGAGGAGTACAGGGCAAGGTTGTGTCTTAGTTTAGCGTTTAACTTGAACAGTACCGTAGGTTTTCGTCTGACCTTCCTTGAAACATATTAACTCAGAAGAAGTCAAGTAACATCATTACAAATCAAATCGAAAACGTTTTTCTAGTTACGCATATTGTGGAGACAGGGAAAGGATACGAATGGCAAATTAAGAAAAGCCATAACTGCTCTAAAAAAAAGGACAAAATACAAGCGTAAACCGGCCTGAGTGAAGCACAAAGATAAGACCATAGCACACATAAGCAACCGTTAAGTTAGCAGGTCTAGGTTTATAAATTTGAGTTAAATAGACATCGTGAACAAGTGCACCAGATGACTGCTTCACATTGCTGACAAGGGGGTGAGAAAAACAACAGATCAATGGACCGAGTTTTGGTAACCATAGGTAACAAGGTTGAAAACAGTGTCCAGAGTGTGGTTAGATGTGAAATTAGATCCGGAGAACGAGGACCACACGTGATCGTTCAAGTAGATGGAGGCTGAGAACGTTATGGTAAGCATCGCAACAAATTGGACTAAATAGCATATCATCTAAAGGCTTTTTTGAAATCACACGGGTTGCAGCACAAAGCTGAAAAAAGAATTAGAGAGATGAGGGGATTAATGAGACCTAGATGCCACAATTACGATAATATGCATATCCAACCGATGTGAGACCCCGATGCTGAGTATAATTGGTTCACTGCTTTCATAAAACGACGCACTGTAAAGCAATCTTCTGGAGTATTTTTAGTCACACTGAAGCATATTCTGTGATCTACATGTCTAGATTATGCACCGCATAACTCATATAGTTCATTTAAGAACGTAATAAAACTTAGGAAGTCCATTTCAGACAAAGAGAGAGTCCAGGGATGGGACCGGTACTCAGTCCTATCTCTGTTTGTATACGTTTGTTTAATGGATTTCATTTTTACGGACAATATACAGTCAGCCAATTGGCGATTTGGAATCGATCAACTGATTCGTCAGTTATTTTACAGAGGCTGCTTAATTGACAAGATTTGAAATATACCTTCGAGGCAGAGGGAAACAGAAAGATGGTACTTCTAGATGTTTCACTACAATGACAGGACAATGAATAAGTGAAAAACGGCGTGTATCGCGGTCAAACTGAAAGAGTGATGTACACAGACTTCAAACTGTGGTCGTTATGAATACAAAATAACTGAGCAAGCTTCATGACATACAGAACCAAAGTGATCTGTAGCCCAAGTGAGCTGAACGGAAGTTCGGAACAAACTCACAGCCTTTCGGTGAACGCTTATCACTGAACTTTTATCACCCAGCGCACTGGGACCAAATAAACTTGTTCGGATCACCTCATCCTTCAAGTGATGTCTTTCTCACTGATTTCTTTTTCAGCAAAAATAAAATACTAGGAAGGTCAGACGCACAGCAAGATTAACCAAACACGTGGCCATGCTGAGGTACGAAATTTATCATACACACATCATTGGCTTTAAAACTGCGTTTCTGGTCACTTTTATAGCAACGCAAAAAGGTGCAGTTATAAACGGTAAAAACACTCAGTATCGGCTTTTCGTTGCTGGACTTGTTTTAACAAAGAAAACTTCAAAAACATCTACACTTTCTCTGCAGTTGACCTGGAAAGATGACTGTATATACAACCCTTACATTTCCTAAAAATGCAGACGTATTACCCTACGCTGTCATTTTCCCTATTGAGCAGAGCACGGAGACCGAGTTATGCCATATCCCTTCCGAATTGTCACAGTCCTGTTTGCTCAAGTGAGTGACCCAGTAGTTACTTCGTCATTGTTCACTAGTTCATTAGAAGGCGACCAGTAGCCAAATTTGTTTGTAGTCTCAATATTCAGATAAACATTTCGCCTAACACCACACACTCCACTTAAACTGTTGTTAGAACTCATTAGCAGTGAATACTCTCATTTGGACTGGATTTTATTTGCTAATCAAAACTCGAAAAGACAATTAGCCACATTCAAAATAATATCAACATCCAAGCGACCTAAATCCCTAAACCTCACTGAATAATTTCAGATTACTCTCATCAGCTGTTTAAGTCCTAGTGTAGCCATAATGAACATATGTGATATTTCCTAGTGTATGAAAGTTCAAATTGGATCCCAGCCTTGGTGACAGTTTCTGATTAAAGAGCCAACACAGTGCAAGTTACAAGTATTCATGTTGTGTGGCTAGATGTTTCCGAAATCTGCTCTATGGAACTTGAAATGGTAGTCATACAGACACCAAGGATGGGAGGTTCACCCAAAACCCACAAGACAGGTACACCCATTCCGATCTAACTTATCCAGGGAAAATTCAAACTACCAGAAACTTTGGTTTTTATTAGTAGGAATTATCAGATCGATTCGTAAAGTGCTATACATCCATTTTGTTAGAAGTTGTCCAGAGCTGGCATAAATTTCCAACAGCTATCCCATAAGCTCAGCCGATTCACTGTTTACCATTGTCTCACCACATGCAACTATTAACCTCTTTATACCGTTTTATTTCAAGTCAGAATGTATACCTGTGTAGTTCATTAAATTTCCCCAAGGATTTCATTTTTGGTTGTGCCCAAAAACGGCCGGTTGAAACAGACAAGATGTAGTAAGCGTAAACTAATGGTTCAGCTATGG
The DNA here is from genome assembly GCA_008508345.1 of Paragonimus westermani. NCBI lineage: Eukaryota > Metazoa > Platyhelminthes > Trematoda > Plagiorchiida > Troglotrematidae > Paragonimus > Paragonimus westermani. The sequence goes on from QNGE01004479.1 coordinate 40,441, forward strand.
GCAGTCTATTCGTCCCATACTGACAATTATATACTTGGGAGTGCTTAAAATTTCTTAATAGAATTTCATGTCTCCCTCTATAACCATTACACAAATGATATTCTATCAGTCTCTGATGGGCTGTTTTCTACTTCATAGTGAACTTAGTACAATTTATCTTAACATCACTGTAACCTATGGGGTGGATTCTTTCGTAGACTTAACTACCATCAGAAGTCTGCTTATGGTGAAATCATGTGCAGCGGGAGTTGTTTGCAAATCTCTGACTTCGCGCCAATTGGCTAGAATCTGAATTAACAGAACCAGAATCATGGACAGGGCAGAGCGACGGGGGGAAGAACAGAGGCTTATCAGAAGGGTTCTGATGTACAATAGTTATCCCGGGAAAAATTCGTGGATATCTAAACTGAGACTAGAGCTTCAAAATTGGCAAGCTTCACTGTTGAGAAACACTTAACTGTGCGGCAACAATTCAACAGTGATCAGTTAACCAACGACTTGTGCCACACACTGAAATTTACGTTGCATCAATCCACTCCAACATATCAGTTGCGTCTACTGTTAGGCACTACAGGAAGGGTTCAATCTATCTCCCACGTAATCCACCAGTTCAGTTGCAGCCACAGTGATGTTTATATTAGTAAGAACTGACCAGAGCTTGTATCAACTTATGTTGGACCAAATCCTTAAGTGGCTATTAGCTGCTTTGTTAAAACACCACCTGTTGACTGTAGCAAGCTCAAAGAACTCGGCTACATCGATCGCGAAACAAATCTTAACAACCGGGCTGGCGGCCGGTCGAATCACTCACGATATTATTATGTAATCGTAACCTGAAGCGGTTGTTAATCATGGAGTTAGTGCCATTCCCACAGCGCCGCCTGAACACAAAACAGGGTGAGATTTGAAACAATGGGTACTCTTTAACATCTTTATCAGCGCAGAAGGAAGATATACGGTGATATGCTAACATCGTTTACTCTCATCAGTCGTATACGTGAAACACCGGTTATACACGACGGACGGTTAGAGGTATATAGGGTAGATAGGGCATACATTCATACTACACATCATGTCATCGACGTCACTCCAACCCGATGGTTTGCTTTAACCATTTTTGTGCACATGACACTGGCTGGTGAGTTCTGTCCAACACAGCTTCGATAAAGACCCATAGCCTCGGGTTTCGACTGCATAACGATATTTTGAACGAGTTAATTGGGTCAACTTGGTAACTTGTTATCATGAGGTGTTTGGTAATCGATTATGCGCGACTCCAGGCAATAGGTTCAACGGTTTGAGATTGTTGTGTCACCATTTGCTTCATCCATTTCAAGACGAGTTCCGTTACTCGCTGTGACACTTGCCAATCTGTTCTGCCTACGTAAACGTCATTGTAACTGCAACTGAACTGATAGATCACATGGGAGACAAAATAGTTAAGAAAACTGCATTCACGGTTATGTAGGACTAGTCTTTTTGGTGGTTTGAGCCAAGTACAATCGGACAGCCACCTAAGCACCAGATTAGATAGGCTCAAGTTCGTGCCTGACGTTGTTGGTCGAATGATTTCCTTTGAATTAAAAAACAAAGATTTTTTTCCATCGGAGCTTTTTCAACTGGCTCTTTGCATTAGTTGATCATGTCGTGTGTGTCCATGAACTTTTCAGGACATTCGTTTCCAGTAACATTTCTCGCAGCATCTCGCTTTATCTACAGATTGTAAGTGTTGTAAATACATCTGACCCTATGATATAGGGTTTCGACCTTACCCTGTTGTTACCTGGAAGGACGCTTGGTCCGCGAAGTTTTGTACTGCACGAAGTCTCTTACAATTTGTGCGGAAACATAGGACGGCGAATACATACGCTCATATGTATGGTTGATGCGTATCTGTACACAATGGACAGCAGTGTAGTGTTATTCGCCATGGTGACACGTCTCTCACGGTACATACACACGGTTTCAATAGTCGCCTCTGGTCCCTCGTTTTCTTGGCATCGAGACCAGTCCCTTCACCTTCCCAATGTATGTACTGTGCTGCTGACAACGAAGGTGGGTGTTAAACAACAAGCAGAACATAAGTGAAATATAGAATATTCGTGTTTGGACATACGATTTAAGGAACAGATTCCATAAACTGATATTTTCTAAATGAGTATCAAATGCTTTTAAAGAGATCCATCTAAGAAGGTTTGCCTTCTCTTCATACTGAATAAATTAGCCTACCAGCAAAAACCGCAGTGTATTCGGAGAGTGTAGTGAGAGGGCCACAGTGGACACAACTGGGGGTTCACGGCAGCAAGTAGACAATTGTTTATTACGTCATCAGCCATTAGACAAAACTTATGTGCAACAAGTATGAAAACCAACATCTTCAGATCTGTAAATTTTACCCCGGCGGCTTAGTTATTTTGGATGGTGATCCATCCTTATGGGCATGGTAAGCATGTATGTTGAATTGGGCTCCATTTTACAAATTCAGCAGTCTAATAGACACACTTTTATCGGCATAAGTTTTCTTTAACTTTAGTAAAATAATCACAGTTTGGAGCCGATTCAAAATTGCCTCATTCTTCCATTTTCCAATTAATTTTTTTGTTTAAATCACCGGCGAGCTCTTGACTTGGATCGCGCTTCAAGAAAGACCCTACGGCGGTATCACGACAGAGGTTAAGACATTTAACGATACGTCGGCAAGTCTAGCATGGTGACCACTGTGCTACACGTTTATCGCGACGAATGACCAAGTTACTGTATCTGGTTGTTTGGACACAATCTGGCAGGACAGCACAGATTTTGTCCGATATACAACCACATCACCTACTTTCCTAAGTTTTAATGACAACCGCAAGAATCTGAAATCTTTCGTCAGACAAATTTCCCGCACGCAAATCCGTTAACAACGTACTGTCTTTCCAACGTTCATCAACGGTAATGAAGGGAATGTGAGAAAACGGAGTTTCACTGAAGTAGCACGGTAAATAGGGTAATCTGAAGATGTTGCTGGGTGTTAGGAAAGGACAACATTAAAATAACCTAATCAGGTCGTCGGTGACGGCTGACGAAATCGTTCATCAACAAAACTAGCTTGCAATGTTTTCAGTTGAACCAACCAGGATGGGGCATGAAGGTGGGCGTGAGTACCGTGTTAACCCGATGAACCAATCAGGGTGCAATACCTATGGAACTGGCCATACTGGGCCATCTAATCGCGAAGTGGCCTAAACCGCTGGACAATGATTCAACGTGTAGTTGGCTATATTTGGCGACTCACTCATGATATATATTTACATGCACTTCATTCATTTGTCGAACTGGCAATCGGAATTACAGCGTGTTTTCTACGCAGTCCTGGTCTTCCTGACTCCGCACTAGTAGACTGAGTGAAGTCGTACAGCAAGGGTCCCAGTATAGCATCCAGGCCAGGGTAGGACGTTTTAACTAGAAAAAGGACGCGTTACTTCACTAAGTACTGATTGGTTGCAAACACTTTCGATGCCCGTTGCTCGTCAGCTCCATTCTAACAAAAACGAAGGTGGAGTGAAGAATTTCTTACCCAGATGATCTGAGAAAATTGTAATCATTTCTAAATGTTGTGTAACTTATATATGTCCAGTTGCGAACGGCATTCAGGCCATGACAGTCTCAAGTCCCAACTATTCGTTTTGCGAATTTTTACACCCTCAATCATATGACACTGCTCATAACAACCATAAGCAACTATGATTTTGGATGCAGTATTCAGTCCAATTACAGCTAAGTGCTGGCGGTCCGGATTAACCGACCTTTCAGTGACGCCACATATAACCGGAAAATGGTGACAGATGTGAATTAAAATGTTTAGCTAGTTGAGCAAAGAGATAAAAATCGAAGGTTTCAGGATCGTTAACCGTCATGCTCCTCATATGAAGCATCCTTGATGTGTTGCGTTTCTTACAATGTCCTCGCAAACCGGTTGTTCTGATTCTGTTGTGTGCTCTGCTACATAAAGTTGACCATACTTCCAGACATCTTCAAACCGTAACATGTCTCCACATATGCGCCAGTTTGTAACAAGCGACGGCGGACACTCCGATACAGCTGAACCCCGTATGTGCAACGCATTGTCGACAATTGTAGATTTGACACAGTTGGTCTCCTTAATCCATTTGGAGACACAAACCATCTCACAGTCTTCGTCTTTTGGTTTGTACTTCTCAATCATAGATTTGTCACATTCCTATGCCGGAATTCTACCGTCCAATCGACCGTTCAGTCTAAAGTCCTTCGGCTCAACAGTCTCTCTTCCCAATGAATAGGAAATCCTGTCTTCGCTGCGGTCTATGTGCAGCCTATTAAGTGTGCACAAGTGAAACAGAAAGTGAACTGATTGTGCTGTAAATAGGAGATCTATAGTGCGACGAGTTGAATAAAAAGAACTATACTTAAACGCAACTGAACACCTTGTCAAAGTCAATAGAAGCTGTCGCATTCTCATAGATTTTCCAGTCAGCTCCTCTCAAAAAGAAGCATAGGACTCGGGTTTCATTCTTGTTAGAATTCGTCAGTAGTGCGTACCCTTGCAATAGTCAAGACCAAAACTCCAGCCATGCTTTCAGAAAACTACTGTGATGAACACTGCGTCGGTGACCATGTGTCAAACAAGACCAAATTCTCGCATGTAACCATAGTCACATTCTGTTTTGAGTGGTGCTCGTTTTTGCTGCAAACAAGGGTCTTACAGTGAAAGTAAATTAACGGTAAACGGTATTTCTGAATACGTCTACGGTACATGCTCTTTTCTTGACACTCAGTCGGACAGAATTGTTCGTAGCACGCCAGACCTTCTGTCTCAAAAGACGCTAATAACAGGTGCCTACCTGTTTATGCAAGGACCTGGTAAACAAGAAGCACACTAGATTTTGCTGGCTTGTACTCTGCTGAATATAGAAGTCCTGCAATAAAAATTAGAAATACCAAACTCCCATAGCCTTGTCATCAAAACATTGCACAGCACACCGCTAGGTTGAAGCAAATCACCAAACATGAAGGCTTCTTCAACAAATAACTGAAATTTTATGAGATTTGCTCAATCAGGAAAGTTTCAACTCATGGTGACGAGAACGAATCACTATTTGTTTTTTCGTTCCATGTGGACGGTTAGTAGGTTCAACTGAGCTGAAGGTTACAATACCTCCCAAAAGAATCCCATTCCAAAAGTGAGGTACGTGGCCGAACGACCTCTACTGCCACAGTCCAGTGAGGAACTTGTTATGTTGATTAACCTACCCGTTGGGTTTAGCTCACAACAAATTAATATCATAACACGTGTTTCTCGTCAACTGACCAGTGCAAAAAGCGTAACTTCTAACTGATGCATCCCAAACAATGTAACAAGGTCACCATCATTTGATGACGTAGTGGGAAAATGTGTTCCATCTTCTAGTAAGAAACACACTAATGCACTAGTCGATGGGTGTAAAAATACTTCCAGAACTACGGCCAAAGCATACGTAGTCCATGCACAATGTTTCGTCGTATTCCACCTCTTCCAGGGCGAGTCACGAGAGCTACCTGCATCAGATGCGCATAATAAGGATTTCCGTGTTAAGCTCTTCCAAATGTTGAGTCCTGTTAGCGGTTCCTTAAGATGTTTACAGCAAATCTGTCGAAATAGTGAATCGAAATACAATAACTTTCAAAGGCCGCTAAGGTTTCACCTAGTGACAAGGGTGGGCAAAAGTAACTATTGATGCTACAGCAGTAAGAGGTGTGTAAACTCTATTAGAATACGTCCACACTTTCACAAGCATGACAGGGTCTCCGTGAACAGTGATAACTTTGTAAGGCGAGATTAGGGGCAAGATGTCTTGTTATTCACAGTACGGGATTCATACCGGTGGAAGTTTATAGTCACTACATCCTGGCTCCCTGGCTTCAAGGTGAAAAGTGTGAATGGTCTATGTATGCCCTTTTACATTCCAGCACCCAGACTCCTACGAATGCCGCCTTTGAATCTAACATGATTAGCTACGCCCTTTTGTTTTGGTCTACCATTCACCATCAGTTTCCTGGTGGTGCTGGGTTCCACACGGACAGATATCAGAAAAATAGATCAGATATTCGTAAATTATATGACCCTTCAAATCTGCCATCTACAGAAAATAGCCCTAAAGTTTTGGGTGGTGTTTCAACAACCACTTCAATCTCTGAAAACAGAAAACAAGATGCGGTCGCCGTCGAAAATAAAGACGGTTGCCTGAGTACCTAAAAAGCAAAGTTCGGCCAGACTCCCATAGCGGAAAGTGTATAGAGACCTAGGCTAACAGAGGTAGACTCCTGAGAATTGTACTCACTCATAGCCTCCGCCACCTGCTTTCATACTAATGCCGCATTCCTTTTTAACAAAATGATGGAGTTCCGAGTGGTCTGCGACGATTCGTGGTTCTCTGTTTCCGGAAAAACGGAGAGCTGGAGCATGGCGAAAGTCAACGATGAGAAGATTAATGCACCGTGTATGACTGTTCACCACCATGAACGCCAACAAACGAAAGACGGCGGTGTACCCCTTTGTAATGACAGTCGGCCTAAGTAATCTTCGATAAACGACCCGGTTCTCTTCAATCTACCTTAAATCGTATGGTCACTGTACACTCTAGTCAATCATTCAGTTATATGATCGGTGTGACTCACCTACCCTCGACTACCTCGCTCGTCAACGGCTGCTTACTTAGTAAAGCCGCACACAAAATAAGCTATGAAGGGTTCTCACAGAAGCTACCCATATGTGACTTCAAGCGTCCTGGTGCTGACTGTGAAAGCACCGAAGCTTGTGGTAAAATTGAATCAACGGTTTTCGGGTTTCATGATGCAGCTGTGAATTCCCATTTAACCAAACATGCCAGAGAGCCCACGCAGTGGAGCGTTTCCTAGAGAGCTTCTAGGCTATAATATATTCTGACAACTGAAAAACCTAATGTTGATGATCGGCAAACTTCTGCCCTCCTGGTGATGTTGGTCTGATGTCGCAGCATACTCACCATTTGATGATCACCGGTGATTTATTGTGGACGCCGTTATTACAGCCTTCGGGATGTATGTCAAGATCAGGCGATCTAGAACTCCTAGGCGCTTTGTCGCTACACAAGATATTCACAAAGAGTAAATAGAAAAGTCTGGAACAGGTATCAGTCAGAGATGACTGAAAAAGCAAACGCTGATTGCTGTGTAGTGACCGGATAAAAACAGAACGTTCGTGACAGCCGGTGTCTGAATGCGTTCCCCACCAGCTTCCAAGAGTCAGTACACACATTTAGTACCAACACTACTGATGGCTTGATCACAACTAATTTCACTTCCGACATTGCGTTCTGCAGCTCGACAACTCTTTGTTAAACTAAGTAGTCAGGTACTGATTTGATATCTCCCCTAGTATTAAAGAAGTGCGCTAAGGAGTTTAAAAGTTACTCGCTGAACTTTTTGATTGATCTCTCAAGAAGCACAGGTTTATCAACGCCTGGAAAGTGTAAACAGTGTCAAACAACTCTGAAAGCAGTGATCCTCTTGAGCCCGCTAACTACAGACTGACTGCATTATCACCGACTATCTTAATGATCATGCGAAGCTTGGTCTACAACCAGCTACATAATCACATTAGTTGACTTGCACTGTTGCCTGAGAATCAAAATGGAGTTTGGAAGAAATTCCCGTGTGTTCCCGGTTGAACTGCTGCTCGGAAGTCTAGACTAAGGTGATTGATGGAGGCAAACCAGGCGATGTGGCTTTTCTAGGGTCTTCAACCGAGTAGATCACATAACGCTCTGCGTGATGCCTCTTAATTACGATGCGGAAAGGCCTCTAATCCAGTGGTTCACCAATTAACTTCAAGATCACCGCTCTAATGTTGAAGTAAACAGCGATTTTTCAGACTGGTGTAGTGCGTTCAATGGTGTGCCACGAGGTTCAACACTAGATTCTCTGCTCTTTATTCGGTTTATGTTCAAAATCTCAGTTTATCAATTCCCCATCTTCAACATATTCTTATGAAACTGAATTGTCTTCTACAAGGACAATGTAACTGAAAGTAAGATACTACAATGGTTTAAACATATTTCACTACCCAGAAGTAACCAGGTCGCATTTAGTCCAGCGAGACGCAAAAGGATGCATCATCTTAATTCAAGTTACACAGAGTGCTTTTTAAAAATCGAAAAAGTGGGCATTAATACACGCAAGCGTGACTTGGATATCAGTAATTCAAATAACCTTATCCTGTCTCCGAAAGATGTGTCAGTGGCTAGGAGAACCATCTTGGTCTTGCGTTACTCATCAAGCTGCTTGGATGGTTTCACTAAGATTACACCGTCCTCATGTGTAGTTTGTTAGTGAGACTTCGTCTTTAGCTAAATATTCAAGTCTGTCGTCTTTAATTTGTGAAGAAAATTATGCTTATTGAGGAGGTACAGGGTAGAGCTACACAACGGTTTACGACATTACTTTCTGTATCCCACTTAGATAGCTAGCCCTAATTGGGCCAGCTCTCAATACACTGTCGGTATATCGGAGAATATCTTTAGCAACCAGGATATTCCATCACGCCTAACATCTCTCAAGAAAAATGCTTGTGCCTTGGGAAAATGACCACCTCAAGAGTAAACGGCTAAATCTACAACAGTAAGTGGAGCGACTAACTTGCAGACAGCATCGTTTTAGCATCCGGATGTGACCACTTTGGAACAGCCTACCAGTGCTCCATCGGTAGTTGAATTCAAGCGCAGACGTCGCACATATGTGGAGCACCAAACCTATTATTTCCATAGCCAGACCATTGGAATAAAACGAAGATACTCTTGCTGACTCATCATCGGAACCAGCCAGCTGTTGTCTGCTATATGATGAAGTGCCTTTGTGGTTTGCTTAATACAGGGTGGTTGGGCTTTTTTCTGCTTATTGTCCTCTGGCTCTCTTTTGCAAAATTTCTATGATTGGCCCTCAGAAACTGAAACAGTCTTCAGACATGTTTTCTTTTAAATCGTCCAACGCATTCGAATGTATATAAATTCGTCACGGATCATATGGAACTTTTCTCATGGGAAAACCGGTTCCATCTTAACAATTATCAACAATTTACAATACGGCGTGTAATTGCGGCCACTTCAAACTCAGGCGAGAGTGAAACTGACCGTGTAATACACACAGCCACATTTCCACTGTACCTCCTGCGGAACTCAGTATCAGTGTCCGCTGTAGAATTAAATCCTTGCTAGGTCGCCTGGCGAATCGATTTCCCCACGACTTTCTCTCCCCAATATTTTAGGTTAAACTAAACCGAAGTTATCGAATGAGTGCATGTGGGATTACGCTGATCATAATGAACGGATGAGAATTCAGTATTCGTCAAGTCCACATATACACTGAAATGACCACCTACGTGTACCGTGAAAGTATTCAACAAAGTGTGTTACAATATCGTCGAACATGCCGACAGAACTCAGTAAATTTTCCAACTGATAACCTATCAACTCGTGAACCCCTCGTGTTCACACACACTTTCCTGCTTTCCAGTCTCACATAGCCGCGGTGTTTTCATGCGGTTGTGATATCTGCTGGGCACAACTGGGGAACGTCCGATCTGAGACCAAACTGCTAAATCATTAAACATTGTTGCTTGCAGACCGGGAGCGGTTATGTCACAGATGATAACTAGGGAAAAATGCATTTTATTCCGCTGCTAATGCCCATAAAAATGTCGTGAGTTTTTTTGCATCAGCTACACTCCACCTCATTCCGGCGTCTCAGGCCATCTAGTCGTGTAACATAGAGGTGGAACTAATTGACCCTAAGAACTAATATAACAAAAACTCTACCCGCAGTAAAAAAAATACGAACCCCCAAAATGGTGTGCCGTTAAGATAACAAAGGAAAGGGTGCAAGGTCAAGTTGTGTTTGATTGGTCGACTTCAGTTTGTATCAGAGATAGAAACGATCTTATGAAGGTCCACTTACACCAATATAAATTGCCGGTGGATTATTCCTTTTTTACACCTTTTATTGCCGGTTTACAGGTGAGTAGAGAGTTAATTGTTGTCCAGAGGAATTCCTCCCAAGGCCAATAGAACATTGTTTGCATTGGTACAGCAAAATATTGGCCAACTAAGTTTTTGGTAACCTACCTACAGTAACCTGCTGTTCTAGCAATCTCACGGTAGAAAGAGTTGAGTTTGTGATTAGAGGGTTAGTTGATGTTCCGTCACATGCGTCACGTCTGACTTAGTTGAAATTCCTCGTACTAATGTTCTGAAGAAAACGTTCAGTGAATATCGTGTACTCTATCACCGTGGGTTCAACATTATTTTTTCCTTCCTATTTTTCTCTTGCCTACATAGGTTGCTCTGTTAATCCAGATAGACTTTGAAAACGAAAAACGGAACTCTGAAAATCCGTGAATCCTTCATTCAAGTAGGAAACTCGTAGCTCCGGCTGCTGTCCTTTGACATTCCGGTGAAAATAATCCGGATACCCGATAGTTAACGGCTACTTCGGCCTGTGCGAATTGAACTGTTGTTTTGTTAAATGTGCGCATATAACGTATGCGTGTTTCTGCAGCGTGTCCGAATGCACAAATCACCGTTCAAAACACATCACTGGATTAACAAACTTGCGCTTGTCTACCTCGGATTGGACTTTTCATGTGACCTCCCTGGTTGGGCCGGTGAGCTTTACACTTCCCACGCCTATGCGCCGACATTCTACGGTCTATTGCCTCATCGACAGGCGTGCCCACTTGCTGTTGTCTACAGTTTCTGCCGTACATTAATCCACCTTGCTAAAGTACAATACTGTTGCCTAACCGTATCTGTTTTCGAAATTTACGATACGACAGTTGCATAGTGTACCCGTTACAGCACACAAGCTTCATTATTAACTGACGCAGAATTTAGAGGACACAACACCTAATTCAGGTGATAAACGTGTCAAAACAAAAAAAATCGATTTATGTAAGATAAAGAGGAAGTGTGTGAACGGAGGAAAAACATTACATTGGGGCATGTGAAGAATCGCAACGTGAACGCCAGTGACTTCTATTTCTCTGCATATCAGACAGCATTATCAACAATAGTGCTTTACTGTTCTTTGGGACAGATACACGAAGTCTGGAACGTCCTACCGAAGTAGATTTCAACGTCAGAGTTTTTAAGTTTCGAATCTAAGTCGTACACTATGACAACGGCTGAACTTGTATGAGTCAGATACGTGCAAACAAACAAAACCAACTTGTCGCGGCCATTATGCCCACTGGTAAACAGTCTCACCATTCTGATGTCACGTCAACGAACTTTATTCTTGCTGATCTTATCGGATGCCTGTAAAGTAGCGGAGACGCCGACAGTCCAAAACGGACATTCTTCAAGCGGAAGAGCCGGGTTTTGCAGGCATAATAAGATCGCCTTCACAGTAGCATGAAAGTTTGATCTTCCACAGACAATCTGGGCTCATGCTCGCGTTGCAGAATGAGCAAGATGGCAGACGGCATCCCTACTCTACCTATCTACTATCTGTACTCTCACCAGATATCACACCAGTGTTGAAAAATCCCCCAAGACACGCAGCCTACTTGATTACCTTCAACGGTTCGTTATCAACAGTGAGAAAAGGCAAGGTTTCTGGGCAATGTTGTAACAACCGTTTACATCACAAAGATGCGAGTGTTTTCCCAACCTGACGGAGTAGTCTCCAATCTGTTTAGGACAAAGTGGGCCCTCCATAAACTCTCACAGATTAGAACAACCTCGTCCACAGTCTCTAAGTTCTGAAGTCTAGTTTTAATCAGTTTTGATCCATCATCCTCACGAATTACTGGAGCAAACTAACAGAACTTGTCCGGTGCGGACCTGTATAAAAAGGAGTCTGGTCAACTGTCTCTCACCCTACTTGATCCACTAAACGTCGGAGATAAGCTACCATAAACCCTAACCCGAAGCGAGGTTTGACGGCGAATTGCTTCCAGGATGTTCTAAACCAAACCTACTAATTAGAACTTCCACACGTTACTTCAATTCTAGCTCCGGTGGACGTTCCATAAGTGAACATCTATGTTTCTATCAAAGGTATCCACTAGAAATAACCACCGTCGTTTTTTGGAAAACACCTTCAAAACTTCTTACATTATCTTCAATATCAAGTGGACAGAGGTTAGCATTCCATCTTCCCAATTTTCAAGAATCTATTCTTGTCTAGTTTCACTGTGGGTATATTAGAAAACGATCAGTAATTGTTCACTATATTAAAAACCCACGAAAGGTGATGTCGAGGATGAACAAATATCCAACACTTTACGGTTTTCCAACATCCGGGGGGAATGGCTATGTAACCAATGTATTCTTAACTAAAACCTGATTCCAATAGTAGGTCCGTTAGTGTTAGATGGCGTCCATATGACAGAGGCCCACAATGAGAATACGAAATGCCACTTCACAATCTAACATTATTTGCAACAATTTTCAAAACCGAAAAATATTGCCTTAAATAAACAAACACCCTGCTACTCAGTAAATCATGGTTCCTTAAGGGGATGTTAAAACTTTGTGTGAGAGATTTTCATACGTAAAATTTATTGTTTTCCTGAAAGATGCTGCACATGACAGACGTAAGTACATTTACATGATGTAAACTTGTAAAAGTGAACGAATGATGTGGTTCAGGAATTCTTATAGATTCCTTCAGTTACCGTTGAATACATGTGTAGATTCACGAGAGCGGATCTTCAATCAGCTTCACCAAGTATATACTAAAATCGTGGAGGAATTCTACTGATGAACAACGTCTGTTTTTACTTGCGTAGTGGATGACCTACAAAGAGAGTACTGACCGATTGGCTACAGTTTGTTTCGATCGTTGTAAAATCTATCCAACCAATTGCATTAGGCCAAAAATAATTAGCCCTCCTAAAGTAGGTTACGCTTGTCGTCATAGATTGAATGCCAAATCATGAATGACCTTTCTCCCTCACAGTTCACTTATCGAATAACTGCTTGAACACAGTTGTGAACCGAAAACGGATTGTGTGTGTACAAATTACTTTCTTTAAAAGTATGTTCGAGATCGGTAGTTGAACTGTGTTGATCACAAGGAACGAAGTGGTTCGACAGACTATCCCAATATGGGCAGGTAGATGTCAGCTATTAAGAATCATGAAAAGCGGTCTTTTACGTGTGGTCACAGGCCGTATTGTAGCGAGAAGGTGTCCAATAAAGCACAGTCTTTATTGTCCAATACGCTAGTTATCATACCACACGCGCGCTCGCGTTTATTAGTCATCATTCCGGACCACAACACCGTCAGGTTTCCGCCCACGCATCGTGTGCAGTATGAGTTATCTTAATAATTGGTCAATAGTAGAAATAGCAACCATTTGATCTGAACTTCTTTTCTCATATTATTTCTCTTCTGATATTGTGGTAACACAGCGATTAGTCAACACAGCAATTCCATTTACATGACTTTGGATTAGAGAGTTCACACAGATGAGGCTGTAACTGTGTCAAGCCACCCATCACACACCACCTAAGACGAATATTTTGCTCCTAGCAATCAAAATCGCTTAAATTGATACCCAAGTTACATGAAATCACTGACCTATTGAACTAACGATGGCTGTAGCTACATTTGTACTGGTTAAGTTTTGTTTTGGTTCACGAGAAAGTGTCCTCTACCAAATCCTGATATTCCGCTGTTCTGGCTGGATAGGATGTGAGACAGACACGCCACAGTAGTCGTTTCAAAGCCGTTTTGGTTGCGACTAAATGGAAATACTCTAAGAGGTTGCATTTTGAAACATCAAGGAGGCGAACAAACTAGGAAAAGTCCTGTTGAAGCTACCTTATTCCGATTTCCCGTATTATGAAAGTTCTTTGTGTATGCGAGATATTGAATATAGGATGAAACGACTAAGGTGTTTCAGATGAATTTGTTAGTCTTTGTGTTCAGTTCCATTAAAACATTCAGCGCTCAGAGTGTTATTAACACGGAATGATAAATTTGGGATGATTCGGCGAGCGGGGGGGGGGAATGATCTTTTGTTCATGTGTGTGCCTTTCAATTTAAGTGGTCAGATTAGTCACCACTGTTCCCCGGAGGTTGTTATCATCAGTAGACTTAGATTAACCAAGCAGTTGTTAGGGTGAACAACAGTATTTTAATAGAAGTTGACTGTAAAAATAGTATGCTCATTAGCCAGTTCAGCAGTGCAGCACAGAATACTTGTTCAGTTACTGGCCAACAATTCAGTCAGATGACCACAGTGTAACCGCATGAGAGACTAATAGGCACTTCTAGCAGATTACACATTATATTTGATCGTGAAAGATTACGTGGCGATGACATACGTTCTGAAAATTTGTTTTCAATAGCGTTCTTACTTAGTTGTAAGTTTCTGGTTGCACACACTCTTCCGGAAAGATGGAATGTTGTTTTCAAATATGTTGGTCTGAAGCTTGAAAACCATAAATAGTAAAGAATTCATGATAAAACAACATTCTCGATGAGGTCAGCCAAACCATCGAAACTGGGGGTGGGCACTACGCCAAAACGTTTCACTGAATTCTTTTGCTTCACGTTGCAGGTGGATTACATAATTCATGTTGATTATTAGTCACTCAGTAAGTCTTATTGATCTGGACAGATTTCATCGAACTAAGAGGAGTGTGGCCCTAACTAACTAAAGTAAACTTTCTTTTGGGTGCAGCAATCAAATCGAGATCCAATAACTATCAGACTGGTACAGCAAGATAAGTTTTGAGGACAAACCACACATTTTCAACGATCTGAAGAGGGCAGTTCCTATTTGGTTTGGTACCGACAGAAACAACTATTAGAGATACTGATGAGTAGTCGGGGATTTGGTTTATTTTCAAGTTGACCATCACTCACATTTGATCGCAGCGTTCGCATTCAG
>QNGE01004480.1:0-23160 GCA_008508345.1 Paragonimus westermani
GGTGGCTCTTCTGTACACAGTCAAACGCAATACCGCTTACTATTGGCTTCATATGGATTGAGTCGGTCATGAAATTCAGCCACACAAAAGACAGAAACATAGAGTGCTATGTTGCAGGAATGAATTTCCGTGGACGCAAACATTACACTGAGATGTTTGAGATGAGAATGCTGAAGGATTCGTTTATAATAACGAGTAGTCGACAATTGGTAGGTCGATAACTGGTTGCTAGGACATTCTGTAAATTGTCCGTTAATAGAAACTCAAATGAGAATCTGGAATTTCGGCGGCTGGTCCGTTATCTACTGATGAAGCGCCACACGGATTCGGAGACTATTTCCTGGGTGAATGAGACGAATGATAACTTTCCGGTACGAGACCATTAAGAGTTGTAGTAATAGGAACAAAAATGTGTCTCTTTAACAACTAACGGAGGTCGTAACCCTCAAGCTGAATGGAGCTAGCAATGACTACAAAGGATGACTGTATAGTCTGCTGGATCAGATGAAGATCAGCACGTTTTTATCAGAACTTCTTCTATTGGGCGAATGCACATCACGTCACACTGATCGAGAAAATGTGTAACCTAGAGTTATGTAATGTTACGAGTAGCGCCCTAGTCATTATGTGGCGAATTGTCAGGTCGGAGGTGCGAGTTTTCGAACGCTCGATCGAATACCTCAACGCGGGGGGAGGTACGTTCAAAAGCCTGCCGCGATCGAATCAAGAACAACGGGCGCGACCGGATGAGTCATCGCTGGACTGGATCCGACCAACGGGCGAGGCAGGGCAGACGAAATACGACAGACGGCCAGATCGGAGGCGTGGTTTTTCCAACATTTAGAAGAACATCTCGACACGATGTTGGAATACGGTCAAGGCCAACATTGGGTGGATGGCGGACAGCACGAGCAGCCGGACGAGCCATCGCGCAACGAAATCGGACAAACAGACGAGGAATGGCAAGCGAAAAACCCTCCGATAGAAGGCACCGGTCACGCACGTAAACCGGTTAGAAGTGCACACGACGTGTGAACGGAAACCGGGGGGTGCTGCGGGTTGGAATTGCGACTCATAAACGAGAGAGCGCGCGTTGCATGTGACTAGCGGTTTGGACAATAAAGATTGTGCTTTATTGGACGCCTTCTCGCTACAATTAGTGCTGGATCCGAACGAGAACAACTGGAACATGGTGGAAACAAGAGTTAAACGACCTCTGCGGGTGCGCCACGGAATGGTAGTTAGCGAAGTTGTGGTGAGCCACTAGGAGTGCGGAATGTGGTCGAGGAGACAAACAGTGACTTCTTCCGTATAGGATGTTAGTGGGCATTGTCGAACACGCTGAACGATGTCTTACGTAGGTATTGAACAGTGCAATCAAAAGACCAAAATCACATACCCGCATTTCAGTGGACGAACGATGCTTTGTTCTGAGTAACCACAAATCGATTTATACTTCCCACCGTGGGATGTTATTCGTGATGAGGCTATTGCGTAACCCGTGATTTACGTTGGATTTTTGTTTTTTCTATTTGGGAGCTCAAGAGCAAATGAGCTACCCGCATTATGATGTGAACTAATATTTTACATTCGTGAGTGAAACTATCCAAGGAACTGTTGACGTCTCGCGATATGTCTTCAATGTTATTGGTTTGACATTCTCAACGATGATACTGAACGATTTATAAGTTGTTCAGATAATGCTAAACCCCTTAAACAGCAATTCAACCCACTCGGCAGCAAAAAACATGTGAATGTGCATAGAGGTTCAGCTAGTCAATTGCTGGATCCAAGCTCCTTTTAATGTCAAGTCTAAACCAGCTGGCCGGTACGCACTGACCAGGTCTTTTTGTTTGGTCAATGAGTGTGCACAGTGTAATATAAACTTTAAAACACTTGATTGCTGGGAATCATCTTGCCGATTACTTTGTTCAAAAATTGTAAGGAAAATGTTCTGTTCATAATGACATTCAGGACCGGATAAGTAATCATTATAATTATCGCTGTAACTGTTGATGAGCCCGCCTTCTAGCATCGATAGATTCCACCAAGTTTGTAGAGTTTTTCTATCACCGCAGCCTTAACATCCCAGAGCTGCTCTCAGAGGATTTAAGCTGGTTGAAAGGATGATTCACTCAGCAGCACTGACTCTTACTGAACACCGGGTATGTCGATTACTGTGTGTAGTCCACCTCCTGGCAGAATTCTCATTTGGTCATCGAAATTGTTTTTCGCTGCTTTAGTTTGAAATTGAGACAATCGACCACCAACATAGTGGTTTACTACTTCGACAGCTACGGAGTTAAACGAATGCTTGAGCGCAGAGAAGTACACTGAAAGAAAGGCTGGCATTTTTTAAATGGCCAATTAGCACTCGCGCTAGCAACAGTGAGGAAGCACGATGTTTTCTTCCTTTCTCTAATATCTTCCTCTGTACCACGTCAAAGTTCAAGACGTTTTTCGAAGCGGTGTAAATTTTCGGGTCGTCGAATTTATTAAGATCCCTTGTATTACTTTACTGATCGCAGCGTCAGGTGTATGAGTTTGAAATACACTGTGTTGATTGCAGCTTCATCTGCCTGAAACATACGACCATCTTATAGGTAGTGACAACAACGATGAGTGAAGGACAGAAATAGAGAGTTCAATCACGAATCAGTTAAAACTATGTTCACCACATTGTTCAAACACTTCCGACACTAGTTTTCATGACAGTTACGATCATCAGAAAAAGTGCTTGCAGAATGTGACATCAAGGGTACTTCGCAAGTAAGTGTTTTCTTGGTCAAATTCAAAAAAATAAACTTAAATCACAAGCTCCTAGTGTATTTGTTTCGTTATTCAGTCGTGTAAACGCTTCTAAATGAGTCAGCATTCACAACATGCCTGATGGTTTTCTACAAAAATCTAGTAGGGTTCCATAGTTAGCCACCCTGTAAGTAAGTTTCACTTCGTTGTTGGCTCGGAACGTACTGCACACGCTTTCCGCTCTTGCTATTCGCGCAATTTTTGCCACAGATTTCAACCTTCACGGTGGCTATCACTTCTTGCCCCAATTCAACAACTACAACAGACCAGTAAAGTCCAGTATTACTGTATTCGATTTTTTACTTTTGTATATCGAGAAGCGGACATCACAAAAGAACAGCGCTATATCCTTTCTACACTCATAAACCATTGTGTACCATAAACATGTACCAATTGATAACGTCAAAATGAGAAACGGAACATTTTATTCACTCCTAAATGAGGGGAGAAAGAATCTTATTGAAAATCACCTCAGGATATCTCAGTATAAGGTGCAGTATAGATGGATGCGTCTGTATTGTTGAGGGCTGTCACTGTCATGACCTGAACCTTGCTTAGTTTGATTACTCTAACCTTTTACCTGTCATTTGCATTTTCCTCATATCACTAGGTCACTCTTCTTTGTTTATCCTTCTTTCGTCGCTTTGTACATCCATAGTTCTATGAAGCCAAAAAGTACGATTTCCCCGGATGTTTTCAATAAAATCATCACTGGTGCTTTCTGTCTACTTTAGGTGGGTTTCTCAGGCGACCCGTCTCTGTGTATTCGCGTTTTACGTTAGTGGGGATAGTTCTGTCAAGCATGAGATACACTCACTATTAGACGGAACCACTAGGTCTTTGGACGCATCACTCACCAATGAAGCAGACGTCCACTTTCAACGGTCATTTAGTTAAATGTTGGGAAGAGTAGAAGAACTTTACTGTGATCACATTGCTGGGCTATCTGCTAACTGATTAAATTAAGGTCCAGAGACGAGGGTAGTCCAGTTTCATATGATTACTTACAACCAACACCAGGAATGCACGGACGGTTGGTCCGATCTAGTCCGTTCTCCGTAGTCCGAATCACTCCAGAACTGATCGATTTCAGTCGAAAAGGAAATGGTAATAGGTGTAACACACGTAAATTTCTGCAACCCCATTTGCCACAATCATAAGGCTAAATGTTTGGGCCAGCACTGTGAGACCAACTCACAGGGTATGATTTCAGGTCATGCACTTAAGCGGGTGCGAAACCCGACTAACTCAAATGAACTCTTCAATGCTCCACTAGGAGACAACTTACTGTCGTGTCTTCAACTACCATTGCGCTATTTCTGTAATATTACAGTGTTGCAGAAATAACGCAACGACAGGTATGTAGATGTACATATAAGTAGGTTGCTAAACCGTGAGACCATATGATCCCGTATATTAGTAGTTTCTGGTGGGATTCCTTATATATGGTTTCAATGATCGTTGTTGCACTGATGACCCAAACCTGGCTTGTCAAACTGTTAAAAACGGAATCTCGTTTGATTCTAGGAGTCATGAATATATCAACGGCTTTTTGTGCAGTCATGCGTGGTACGTTGTTTCGGAAACATCTCAAAAGTAGTTTTTCAGGAGTCGCTCCACAATATCAAATTTAGAAATAGAAAATTTAACCTCGTCGGCATTACTGAAGAGCAGATTGTTTTGATGAACAGACTGAGAATAACACAACATCAGGAGCAAGTTGTAATACTCTACGTTTCAACTACTTCTGGTGACCTTCTGCAAGAGTGTTGTAATGGAAAACACATTGTTACAACACCCCTGATGAAGGCCACCGGAGGTGGGTGAAACGTACAACATTACAACTTACTCCTAATGCTGTGTTATGATTAATCTGTTTATCAGTAACATGTTGCACACGACGCCGAAACTGTTTGACTTCCTTCGTACTAAAGTTGATGCGGATATCTTACAGTAACTTGTTTTCTTACTGTTAATGTTCAAAGTTTAGTAAGTCAGGAGGACACTGTGAATTCTTCTGACGGTTTACTCACTGCTTTGTTGACCAATAGAGCACTTTGTAGAGGCCATTTGTTGACACTTTGTATGTAGTATACGATTTCTGATAAGTCATACGTTGAACGTTCACCAGAACACATAAGTCAGAATACAAGAATGCGGCATTTGCATCTTAAGGTAGCCGTGGTACCAAGTATCAGATCTTTCCCATACAGAGCAATTGAGACCAAACGACGTTTGACCATCACCAACAACAACAACGATAAAATGGCAGAACTTGGCTAAGCGCATTTAGTAGTAAACAGTTCAACATAGTCGATACAAACAGGTGCACAATACAACACTACTGATTAAGAAACTAGCCCGATCCATAATCGTCGAGTAGGATTACAATATACAGCTCCAACAAACATCACGGTAGGTATACCATAACAGTGACGTTAACTGGCCACTTATTAACATTTCTGCTTTATGGTGTGGAAGGCAGTATGATTCAATGAACCACCAGATAATCGCGGAATTCCATCGTCGTTATAAGGATTTTCACATGCGATAGAAAGTGGCACGAGGAAACAGGGGGATACCTGATAAGGTAAATTTTTCTTTGTAGGCTGTAAAGACAATGGATCTAGACCTCTTTGTCCAGTTTAAACTCTCGATGTACCTCAAACCCAAGAACATCCGAACCTTTCATTTTAGAGAAGTTGAATATCCACTGAAAACAAAATCCGATAACTACTAAATAATGAGAGGTGAATACACACGCTGGTCTGTTCGTAATCTAGTCCCAAACCAACCTTGAAGCAAGTATTAGGAAAATATGCATTTAATCCAAAAGACAGTTTAATGCAAACAACAGACAAAAAATATTGTAAGTTCCCAAAAGAAAAAGTACACTTTTTGCCGAATTCTTGGTGCTGGGTTCGGGGCTAATCTTCTGAGAATTTGCCTTCCCCGTGATGCGCCAAGTTGTGGTAAAACTGAGGGTTTGATTTGTTCGGAATCTTGCAGTTTGTGTTGTTTCCTATCGTCGTGACAATTTATGCATTTTTCTGATGTGTCTAAAATTGATACATAAATGTGCGTATGCGTTTGTTGAGGGACAAACAATCACGGGGCAATTTCGAACGGAAAAGGAGGTTAAATAATTGAGCCACGGAGGCACTTGTTTTCTTTCACACAAACAAAACTTCTTGCCAAAATAAAGACGACTTAATCTATCCAAGAATGTCAACCAATCTCTATTAAAATTCATCTATAACATTAGTACGACTTCTGGCTACCTTTCTGAATGCCGTGATTTATCTTCTTCCGGAAATTCGTTGATGTGAAAATTTTTCGTTTTAGCACGAAGCCTATTTAATGTCACACAACAGTAAACAGAAAACTAACAGGTAAAACAGTGTTTGATGAGCTTTTAATGCTCGGAATAATCACTCCTATTGCTTTCGTTAAGTAGCACTCCCCAACGTTAGGCGTCTTCAGTGACAAAAAACTTATGGGTCACTTCCACAAACCTACTGTAAGGCGGTGTTATTCCACGAACTTTGGGGGCATTCGTAGTTGAAGCCGTGAACTACCTTCGGACGCATGATCACCAGCGTTTGTGTTCGAGGGGCTGGTGCTACCAGGTAGCCAAAGATGGGGTAGAAAGACGGATACTTAACAGTGAATGTGTGAACTGGGATCATTTGTTCAGTCTTTAAACACAAAGTTAGATGGTTAGGCCGTGTACTGATAATACCAGCTAGCCGTTTGCAAGACTGAGCCAGTTTTGTTTATTCCGCGGCCGGTTGTCGTGTGTTGTGTGGCAGACAGTTGCTTCTAAACTGCCACCCCCGAGACTCCTAGAGTCAGTGCCTACCGATTTTAAATGAAATGGTGATTGATCGATTTCAGTGAAGTGAACATTTTTGTTCGTCAGCTGTGTGTTTGAAGTAAGTGCAAAAAACGATGTAGTGAAAATGAAGTCACCTGGTAGGTGTTTAACCGATGACGCCTTACATCCTTTTACAACCTATAGGTAATGCGATTTTGAATTTTCAAGTTGAGGTACAAATGGTTTCGAAAATTAGGTTCTAATTATTTTCTATTTTTGTTTCCTAAGTGAATCTCCCTCTCCGCCGTCCAGTTGTGTGGCAATTAATTGCTCTTTCTGACAGTGATGACGAGTTGAGTAACGTGACTCGTTTGGTCTTTCACACCAATAAAGTGTATATAAAGTGTATATACGTGGCCAGTCAATGACCATATACTGACGCGTTTTACGGCTAAGCATTGAAAAAATTAAGCAATATCTTCCAACGTGAATTCGAGTAGTAATCGCATTTTTAGGGAATGTAAATTGTCACTTCTGCTGCAGAACATAAAACAAGCATGTTAATATTGCTCTACTGCATTAGAATATCCACCTCCAAATTGTCACATCAAGAGTGTCTCTGCCTTTCTTAGGAGAAATTAAATGGATGCAGCTTGAGCAGAAATCCACCTGGCAGATTTCAAGTCAAGAGCGACTATATTACAGAACACCGGTCAATTAAACAGCGTACGTATTCCTGCGAGCCAATTTCATCATCTAAACAACGGGACAAACCGGAGCACTCAATATTTATACTATTTTCTCCGACGATGCGATCAAGATTGAAAGTTTGAAGGAAAAGAGCATGGCCCATGACAAGAAGCTTAACGGTCAGAATCTGGCTTTGACCATTTCAAATTGTTGAGCAAAAAAATACACACTGCAATATGGAATTGAGTTTAAACATTCCAATCATCCACACACTGCAATATGGAATTGAGTTTTAACATCCCAATCATCCACATATTTTCGATCCCCATGGCAGTAACCCACAACTATCCGTTAGTTCGACAGACCAATTCTATTCACTCAGTAAGATGAAACAAATGCAACTACACACGTAGTATTATACATAAGGTAACTTTTTAAATAAGAATTAAATGTAGATTAGTTGGTGCAACATTTTATTACGATGCTTGATACGCAACTAAGTACAGCAAACGGTACGTAACTGTAACTGATTGTATCGGCCAGGAGGCATAGGGGAGAAGTGCATTTTAAACTAAGGGTCTCTTAATGATGTTGCAATGAACGACAAGAATAAGTCGGTCGGTTAGAACTGTACACAGTATAAGGCTATAATGAACAAAGTGTAGTGAATGACACTTGGGTGCCTGAATGTCACTTCAACCCAGTTATCAAGGCAAACGTTCGGACTATTCTTGTAGTGCGGATGGTGTGGTACAGTCTATTAACTCTTCGGAATTTCAAATCCACTTAGAAACATGGTCTGGTAGGACTTGTTAATATGGTGGATTTATCTATCAAAAACTAGGGACATAAAAACCATACATCTCCTCTGGGTATGCATCAGTGTGTATGGCATCAATAACCAGTGTACATACTTAACCCATTGCTTCCTGAGCTAAGCATCATTTTTGGCTTTATCACTCACTGATCTAATTCAGGACTGTCAGTCTGTTAGCCACCAAATTTAATCCGGATTCATTCAAGCTATCACTGTAAGTAATATACTAACGTAAGGTAGTCGACATCTAAACTACACGCTGCTAATGGGGGAGATCGAAATAACAGAGAAAAGTGAAAGTGGAGACTGAATGCAATCAAAAACAGACTGCAGTATCATTAAAAACGTAATCGTAGTTATTAAAGTCGTTGATCGTCACAGGAGAAGGAGGGATCTTTATCTGTACGTTCCTGCCACTGTGTTGGCTAGATAAAACGTACTTTGAACAGTTCATAAATTCAGAACAAAATGGAATGAACGTGGATAAAATCTTAGACGAAGCTACTGGCGTGCAGTTAACCCAGTAACCAACAGTGAAATACAACGAAACAATAGTCACTGAACACTGTTCAATAACTTGTGGGTTTGCATTAGGAGAATAGTCAGAAAATAGGTTTCGCAGTTCGTTTCTCACAGGTGCGTCGACCGATTAAAAGTGAAAATGTTTAAATGGTTTCAGTCTAGGCAACAGAATTATAGAGTAGGTTCCAGTGTAAACCGACAGTGATTGTCGTGCAACTCTGTTTACAAAGTAATTTATCATTCTATCGGTGAGACTTACCGAGTGACCTATTACGCATTCATTTCTGTTTAATAAGAAAAGCTGAGCATTTCATAAGTAAGGATTAGATCTGCCGTAAGGTGCAGGCGACTAACCAAGAACTGACCTAATCCTAGTTCCCCTGTAGATAATAATTTGTCTGGGCAGCATAATTCCTTCAGTGGCCAACTTCACACCACTTTCAAAATAGTAAAACCGTTTTTTAGGCAAGGTCGATCAGTAATTATGTGAATTAGGATTGGTTCTTAGGCTACAGAGTAGAAGGGTACCACTGATGTCCACCGAGAAGCAAGATTTGGAAGCGAAAAGATGCCACACTGAACAGCTTAACTACCGGTGAGTGTGAACTATCCAACACGTTTGTAGTTAACTCAGTTACCAACTACATGTGTCACATGTCTTTACGATCCACAGATTGTTAAGGTTTGTGGTCCTCAAACACATACCTCACGTGTCAATTTGCCGTGTACACTTACAGCGCTATCTAAGCTTTTGAGGCAGATTGGCATTATCGATAAGTGATTTCAGCATTTCCCATGTTCTACATTCTCCAGTGCATGTGAGTTAAAAGGCAAACTATCATGCAAATGAGTTATTTATTAAGAATTTCACCACTTTCCGTTTATACAATAGGATGTGTGGTATGGCTCCTCCGGACACTGATACCTCTCCAGTGGCAACAACCAATACCTGGTCGTTTGTTGTCAGTGAAGTGTACCGATCAAGTACCTATATACAGATAAATAGTTCGGCAGAATTCGAAGCCACTCAACTGCGAAAAATCTGGACTCCCTGCGGATTTAAACAAGGGACACGCATACTAATTGTTCCACTCCACGCTGTCAAACGTCCAACGAAGTTTGTACAAGAAAAAGTCAAACTAACGTTACTGGTGTGGAGTGCCGTTGAAGAAAGTTGCAACGTTGGATGGTATATTCATGGTTCAAAATTTCGGCGCCATCTACAGGTGACTCTAGTTGCCTGATACAATCAACACTGCGTTTCGGATGTCAGTTATTCACGCTATGTTGGGGTCTAGAAGACTGTAAAATTTTTCAAATGAGACACGTCAGTAAGGTGATATTCCAGCCTCCTATACACAGTAATGTCTCTGGCAAATGCGGTGAAGATGGAGACTAATTAATTTGGGTTACTTACAAGTTGCTAGTAGTAAGGTCTTTAATGACAAAGTTCTCAATGACGAGTACTGATCGCTAATTCTGCGTTGGGTACTCTTCCCATCTGCCGAATTTTTCGACTATAATGCCGGATCGTTAAAATATGTGCTGCGAAAACCGAGTTTTTGGGAATTGCAACCTAACAGTGGTCTGATGAACCGCGGTCGTTCTTATCAGACGGAAAATTGACGCGGTAATTACACTAGCCACGCAAACTTTAATGTTGAAAATATCAGCGTTAGAAAACCTCAGGTTAATTTTTTTTTAAATTGTTGTTTCACAAGGGTATTTAGGGAAACTGTAGTAAATCGGCGTGCCCGTTTTGTTTCTGAAGTACGTATATGACCTATTCAAGTATAAATCATACAAAACGGTGATGAACAAGAGGATAATTCAGTCTGACATGACCACAAAGAAGAACAGTATCGTGAAATCCCCGATTAGTTTTCATCTTCTGGGTCCACAAGAACTTAGAATAATCTAGTTGAATGCGTTGCATAGCCAAAACAGAGAGATTACTGAAGTGACGACATACGAAAAGAGAAATTTGGTATCAATATCATGATGACCTTGTTAATCAGTGAAACCAGAATTTGACGCTTTTTTGAAAGAGATCCATCTGGAAAGTCTAGAATAATGTGAACCTTGCAATAAATTTTGTGATCTAACGTACCTCATCAAAAATTTCCCCACAACTTAACATCCATATCAGTGGTATGTAATGGAGTTGATCAACTATGGACAAGTGATTTTAACTCAACTTGAAATTGTGCAAAAGTTATCGGGATTGCACGCTATTCGATAAGAAATATTCTAGTCATACGCCATACCTCTTGAAAAGCAGAAACTAAGAAACTAGTCTACTGACATGTTACGCTGGGTTTGTCATAAATGGGAACTTACCCTAAAGTCTACGAAATTCATAGAGTGAGTGGTGTATCATGTGTCCAGTAGAATATCAACCGTTGAATGTGAGGTAAACGTTGAACTCATTTACTTCGCATACATATTTCAGTCCCCCAAGTTTAAATTGTCGGATGTGTGGTTTCGCTACCGGTGTTAACACTTGGTCTAAAGTTATATAGATGAGTACAAAGTTGCATAACACTATTTGCTAGTGATAAACAAAATACAACTGCGAGTGGCTGATCGTAATTACTCGCTTCGTTACACGGTAGGCTAATGAATATGTCGTACGGATTTGAGGGATGTTACCAGTTTTGATCTTTTTCCAGATTACCGATTGCAGCAAACCTAACGAACCCATATATGTAACCTGGAGCATAAATAAAGCGTAAGGTGCGTATGGTTATGACATCCACAAGCGTACAGATTAGAGCTTGTCAAAAGTTCCTCACTGGTACATTTTGATGAGCTACTAGGTCAACCAGTGTGCAGTTGCAAAACGCTTAGACGTGTATAGAATAAGCCGGTATGTTTCAATGATATCGACATGGCGAATATCGGACTGGTCCTCTTGGGGCTGTAAAACAGGATACTAAGTACACCAGTGAGGGACACACCGTAACCTCTCCCGAATGTAGAAGAGAATGAGCTTTGTTTGTGCACGGCGGACTGTGATGTTCAAAGTGAATACCTGCGTTTCTAATTACCTAGTGGCACGTTCGTTGATCCAGGTATTCATGTATCACTTAATTCTCGCTATTTCGCTCTAACCTCAGTTATCCAACACTTAATATTCTGATAGGTGGCTGATTCAAAGGCGCGATTATCTCAGCATTCGATGAAATATCTCGACGTGACGGTGAGCTACGTCTCAGAGCCCTCAGTGAGTGGATTGTCGACATCAGGTTTGACCAGATCAGTCAAGTAGCAACAAAATTAGACAAACGATTGATATATGAGAAGACACAATCCCACAAACTAAGGCGCCAACACATACATAAAGCAAGCGTGAGTATATACGACCTCTTTGTGGAAACCGTCGCTCTGTTATGGGTCTGAATACGAGCTGATAACCTAAGCGCGAGCTTAGTGCGTTGAGTTGGACAATAGAAATTGTGTTTTGTTAAACCATCTTTCTCCATAATTGTAAATGACATTCCTAACCGATTTTGCGTTCAGTTACTCGTCTATACTGTTATTCCTAGTTTTCACTAAGTTAGGTGAGGTCTGCCACTCTACCACATCCGTGAACAATCTGTTCTCAGGTTTCCCTTCGTTTTATGACGTGTGCATTACCAGCAGAAACATTGCATCACATGGAACCAATTATTGTGCAGATATTCTTGTCTTGGTTCTTTACGTTTTCACTCGAAAAGCGATGATCAAGTGCATACTTCCACTAAAGTATTGTGAGAATAAACATTTTACGTAGCTTATCTCTTTTACGTATACATCACGTTGTTGAAAACTTCATACAAGAATAGATCTGCAGTGAAATTTCTACAGTGGTCATAATAGACAACAGCAGAAGGCAACCCATCAGTGTAATGTTTGGGAAAATTTCAGAAACTTGTAAGAAGTGACCATAGTTGAGTAAAAAACAGCAGATCTTTGAGTAGACAATTGATTCATCTGACTTCGATCACACATTCACAGTACCTGTGTGTCGGATACGCTATGGTATCAGATGAGACTTTAACACGCACCTAATTTAAACTGCTTACCTTTTAAATCCATAGAGGTCGGTTGTGTTTATACAGAACAATCGTTTCGGTACTAGCTTAACACGATTGCAGTGACTGTGTAGGGATAAACTACCTTCTTACGTAACAGGTAGACAATCTGCAATTCCTAGCACTGTTATCGCAGTCACCCTGTGCGTCAGTAATTGCTACCGTATTGAAAATCAGATAGCACACACCTAATCGTTAGTTTCACATTTAGGAGGGTTATCCAGACAGATTGTTTCCAAGAGACAATAACAGAGAATTCCACTTGAACCGGAATGTTGTGAGCAAAATTGGTTGGTTTTCAAACTCTCTTCTAAAATCACCCGGCTTATAAATATTGGATCAGCACACACCATATTTCTCGACAGTCCAGGAATTCTTATGAAAAGCAGTGAGTCGAATTGCGCATGACTAAAATTATTCAAAATTGTATTATCCACACAAACAGGAACACCACCACGACAAAAATTTACGGCCACCTCAGGTTGTCATGGCGACGTCAAGACAGAGTGCTGGTCCAAAGTTAAGAGTTTCAGCAGACATCTGGTGTTTCGAGAGCCGGACACGTGGCATCACTCAGACAATATTTCAGTTACTGTGGCGCTTTGTTAATCTTCAGTTTGTGGGCTCAGTGGGATGTGACTGAGTGCCATCTGATTAAAATTTCACTTTGCATTCGTTCAGTCCACAGTGAATTGAATGCCTAACTGAATGCCTAAAATAGGGAAGACTAGTATTGTAACAGATTCAATCTACTTCGCTGTGGGTTAATAAAGAAACGTGTTTAGAAAGACCACTATGCCCAGTTTCAGAAAATCGAATAAAATTTTACGATCTGAGAAATAGCACGTTGAGAAGCCTCAAAATAGCAGAACAAAAGACTAGTATTGTGTCTAGGCCTTAATCCAAAGAAGTGCTTTGGAGCCCAATTCAGTGCATACATGCAGTCTCTGCCTAGGAATTTTGTAACAAACGTTAGACAACACTCCATGATTAATGTTTTGTAGAAAATGTTCAAAAACGTTTAACTGGATCAACAGAAGTTACAGCGTTGCTTAGTATGAATTGACACTCAGGATTCTTGACTCGATTAACACTTTTGGTGATGACGATTGACAGCCTGAGCGGACTCAGTACACTGAGGTAATACCAGTATGATGTTCCGAAGTAGCACGACTGCTTTAGATGGTGGCAGTCACTCACCTTGTGCGACCAACTACAACCTTCTAATTGAGTGAGCTGAGTAAAAAATGGTAATCTGGATAGGGATTTTCAATTCACGAGGCTACAGCTACTTTTACCGATGTTCGATTCTTCTAGTAGAATGGGGACTGTAAGTTTTGAGGAGAAGAAACACAAATTATTGTTCGCATATAACGAGGAGTCGTATCTCAAAGAAATGCGGAGTTTTTCGACTAACAAAGGTTCCGGGGTGGTTGGAGGTGTACTTTCAGACGGTCAAATAGTCAACTACTGCAAAGTGAATGCGAATGATTTGCACCTCAACATGCTGTATGAATTCGTTGAAACTGCATCCAATCAGTGTATCATATACCTTAAGAGAATTAAAAAAAATATTCTGTGCTGAACCAACGCAGAAGTACGGCATGCAAGGTGACCGTACAGCGTTTTTGCACACAATGTTCACATTTACAACCATAAGACCCAGAAAACTTTCAAAGTTTAGTTTAACGGGATCTAATATAAACTAGTTTTTGTTGCAGTAGGTGCCGGTAATATAATTTTATAACTGAGTTTACAAAGGTCATTCGACTTCGCTTGCCCCATGTCACAGAAAATTCACACGTCTGATTACATATCAATGTGAGACCCCCACAAAACTTAAACTAATTTATTGAAAGTCCTTTTAGAGGAAATTTGGTTGCCAAGCCGCATTGAATACTGACCAGTACATTAACTAAAGTATCGTTGCTGCTACCTGATCCAACTACCACCTGGTTCTCAAACTAAGAAAGCAGTTAAACTGTTTTATTGTGCCATTTAGACACTTTTAGCGACTTTGATTTTCAAGTTTATCCGACATTGAATTAGTTAGCGCGTACAACATCCGGTTAGTAATGAATGCGGTGTTGTCTATGTGTATGCAAACTAATGGAAACGGAACGGTTCGTGACAATAATCCTTTCTGGTCGCTAGATGAAGGGTCATAAATTTCATCTAAACAGACCACTGCGGCAATTGAAGTTAGTGACCATACTTTACTACTATGACAACCGGAGTTTCCGGATTGTAAAGCCGATCGCAAATGAACACTGGAGTGCAAGAGAGGAAATGTTACCTTAACTGATGGACACAACTGTCAACACACTGTTCATGAGAAACAGTTGAGGACAATTGCGCCTTTGCCGATAGTGGTTAACAGATATTACTGGAGTAACCCGACTGTGAAGCTGATATTGTACAAAACATTGTATACGCTGTTTAGGTCAAACTGTGATGGCCGCGTCATTGTACAGATCAACGGAAAGTTGTCAAGTGAATTGTCCCAAAATGTGTGCATGTTTATAAACTGTGTGATTATGATAAAACAGGTTGTCGTTATCCCCTGACTAACCGTACCATATTTTGTGGAAGCGATACATAAATTACAGAAGAGTGGGTATACATTGTACCGAATGCCTGATTGAGAAGAACAAACTAATGTAGTACGACATCGGAATTGCCGTTCCTGATACTTCTTTGGAACGACAGTGCCAACGGAAAGTACCGGTTTTATCGGTTGGATTGTTGGCCCCTAGAAAACAAGTATAGTGTGCCTCTATATGAGTATGTTTAAATTCATATATATGGGTTGTAAACTATCGCTGATTTGCTGAATATTTGTTGGATGCACCAAAAACACAACGTAGATTTCATTACAGATTTTGCATTGGGAAAATCTTTTGAGCCAAATCTGTGTCGGAAGAAAGCATCAGACTAATTTTGGTACTGGTATTGTTCAATGATGAGGCACAATCTTATGACGGCTGAAATTTTAAATTTCGGCTAAAGTTACCTTTGAGCGACTCAATTCACAGTTGCCTCACTGGCTTCGCCTCAAATACAAACAGAATAATCTCATCTTGATATTTGGCCACGTTTGTTTTTGAGTAGGGTTACCGCTTCAACGAAGACATTGCAAATGCGATGTAAGCTTTGTTTGATCACTACACAAGCAGGGCCCTTCAATCAAGATGAAGTCTGATTAAATCTGACCTAGTAAACGAACTTTTTTTTACTGACGCTCTGTCAGCAACCTTAGTGATATGAGTTGAAATTAAGTAAGAAGTTATAGGAGCGTTCACATTTAGGTGAATACTCAGACCACTTGTTTCACAAACTGCAGATAAGTTCTTTCATAAAAGTACCGTACTCAGGCATGTCTGTCATCATTTTATCATCAACACCTTTGATCACATCTATGGTTATTTTCGTTGTTGGATTTAGCAGCTGATTAGGCTGAATTGGCTTCCCCTCTGGAAAATTAAGTGCGTTGTCCTTGAAGACAAACATAAAAATTAAAGGAGTTAATGCATAGCTAAATGGCAGGTTTTTGCACAGGGATCTAACGAACAACGGTATCTGGACCGTATAGAAATATTGGTCATCGTGTTCAGTCTCATGGAGATGGATAAATTCAGGGTCAAACGTGTCGTCTATATCAGCACACAAAAAGTTGCGGTTAATAAGTGGTTGCGATCATTCTGTGCTGAACATGTCTGCTACGTTGCATGGTGTGATAGATTTTTACACTGTGTACCTGTTTGACAGTGGGATTGTATGTCCGTTAGATAAAGTGCTTCAAATTGACGCCGAATGGCTACCATGACTTTTTTGTTCGTTGACAACTGTCACAAGAACATGTGAACACAGTACAACTATTTTTCACTACACGAAGAAGAAAAGACTACGGAGTAAGTCGGGGAGAAATCCGGCTGGCAGGAATAACAAAGGTCCGGAGGTTGGCTCCTGAAAGTATTTGTAACGTATCTGACATACAACCTATTGCTTTTTTTCACAATAAAAAACAAAGGTGATAACCAAGGCCTATTGCGACGGAGCAACACAGATGTGTCACTTTTCAAAGTTTATTTCTTAAAAACGACAGGTTTTCGACAACTTTCAGTTGCAATTCCTACATAGTTGTTAACGAAATTGATGCATCCGACGTTCCGAAACATAAAGCTTAAAACCTACCCGCTTTCAAATCCATCCATGCTAACACGTGTTCCACAGAAACAATTGTTCCACCAGTTTCGGTTTGTTTATATTGACATTGCGGAGTTGAAAACAGATAGACGGTCCACTTTATTGCATTTTCTGAACCAAATTGTTGAAAAATCTAAAGGCAATTGTGTTTTATTGGGGTAGTTCCGAAACATGCATGAAATAGGAACGTACCCAACAAAAATATTGATCTGTCAGCGGAGTATACGTGATGAGCATCTGGTTTTTGGCCTCCTTTTGGAACGCATCATCCAAATTGTAAACAGACAAACATTGATGCGCTAATAAAATCAAACGGGAATACAAAACCACAAACCAAAAGGTCAGAATAGCAACCAAAATATCTTGATATGTATGTCTTAGCGGTGTAAAGCCATATTTGGTCAAGTATTGAATTAAGCAAAGTGATTGAATCAATGAACGACTACGGATAGACTTTTAGAGTCACACTCCTGAGATGGACTCCAGAAAGTTTTAGAAATTTCTGTCACTTCGACGCAGAAACTACCCGTGGAATGGGCGGTGGTTCAATTAAAAAAGGCCCCTTCTGGCTTCATACATTTGTTCATAGATGTTAGCCCTGGGTTTTGTGAGGTGATTGGAGAAAAACAGGAGTTTGGTCATTTGTTGTAAGCTGAGTTGCTGTCATTTATTATGCCATCGGGTTTAGGTGAATGGTGCAAACTCGAAGGTGACCACGGCAGTCGGAATTTGTGTCAGAAAAATGAATCACGTATCCAACAGATTATCCAGTTGACCATGCTTAGCGTGCCGCTGTACTGATTTTGTCTTCAAAAGTGACGGAACTTTGTAAATAGTCAAGAATGCACTCAGTATGTGGAACTAGTGCCGGAAGTTCACCAGGTATGGGGTTGTTGCAGTAATATTTGTCTCATCAATAAAGCTGTTAGAACATGTTTCATGATGTTCTTTGATTAGTCTGGCTGACCACCTCGTTGAACGACCCACCTAATCCGGTGTACAACAAAGGGAGAGAAAATGGCAGAGTATTGACTCTACGTGGAAAATTAATTTGCCTTTAGGGTCCAGCTTTAGTTTGGTCATGATAACTCTTCATTAAAGAAATGTATAAGCCGATTGAAGACTACAAAAACAGGTGTTTAATCTTAAATGTAAGGATAGGCTGGTGGCTAACATATGTAAATTTCATGTGTATTATTACGAAGCGATGTGGACATTTTCTCCGAGCACACTAGCTACGAAATTCAGCTTAGAATTTAAGGTCGCAATAGAAGCGACCTGCTAGTTCTGCTAGCTGTACAAAAATCGGATTTTTTCTGTTTCTCAGATATGTGGCTATGAAAATGGGTTCAGTAACTGACCGAGATAGGCTGTTTTAAATCCGTTTTAAGTAGCTTGTTTGAGAAAATAGAGCCTGGAACCCATCCCAAACCTGGCCATTTGGCGAGAAAGTTCGACATTATGGACATTTGGCAGTGAAAAACGCAGTCATCCATTGAATACTGGTTACGACAAATAGGACTACTATAAACAAAGTATCTTTGTTCTATCTCGCTTGTTCATTGGTCATATCTTTGAGTTGCGTAAAAGCAGAACTTTCGACTCATATTGTTAAGATGAATAAAAACGATGTCCATGGATACATGCCATCATTCGTCGTCTGAAAGCTATTGTCAATTTTTCAAACTGGCTGCGTTACTTTTTCAACAAATAATTGAAATAAGCGCCATACAAATAATTCCGTGCCAAATACATCAGTAAAGCTGACGGAATTTTCCTATTCAGAAGCCAGAAGATTTTCAGCGAATAATTTTGAAGAGTTCAGCACAATCTCTTTTTTTAACAGATGTATCTGAGTGTACGTACATGTGAAATCGAGGGAAACTGATTGGTACTCAGTCACTTTCAGTCAAAAGAGATTATATATTCAGTAGGATACAATTCAATCAACATCAAGATGTTCAGTTCGCAATACATAGAGAAGTTTTGCATCAGATAAGCCAGTGGAAAACATAGTTGCCGTTATAACAGGCTAAGGCCACAGGTTTTCTTCAAAAATTTACGTTCAGGCGGGATATGAGTACAAATTCACCAAAAAATTCCACAACAGATTTGTTTATTTTATGACTTTCATATTACAGTGAAAACAGAAAAAAGTAAAACGACTTTTTCGAACAGTTGATATTTTAGTTTCATGTTTGAAACAATGTCAGATTTGATGCCAACAGCCTACACTTTGTGTAGCTTTTTCCAACAAACCAGTCTTCCCGAATCACACTTTTTGTGAGGTTGTTGACAGTGCAGTTATCCAGCTTATGATTTAGCTTCAAGCTCCTCTTTAATCCAAGTGTGCCGGTTGAAGAGCAGTGCAACGGCAACAGTCACATAGTTGGTGTATTTTATCAGAGATCTCGTCACATAACTCACACATTTTTGCCTAACTACTATGACTAACCAGCGAAAGCAGGCAATGAAACGGCATGTGTTTCGTTCAGAGGTAATGCATATGTTGAGGTAATTAGCAGAAAACATGTTGACAAACCCCGTAAGAAAATCACTATCCATATATCTGGTGTAATTTTAAAGCAGTTTTATAATCAGTGATAGAGATCATGGGACCAACTTACAACCAGCGGAACACCGGTGTTCTCAACAGAGAAGTAGCACTATAATAAAGCGTCGCTATAATATTTAGAATGTTTGAACAGTAGTGCCTACTGTTAGCAGTTTCTGAGAAGTGTATTGAAGTGAACTCTTTCTTCTTAATGTGTGACACGGAAGAAAATATTGTTGTCTTTTTTGGACACAACCCTTGCAGCAAGTGGTCGACAATTTTCTTTTTGCAAACCAGTATGAACAGGGGAGCACTCGGATTTCAAGAGATTCACACTGATTGTCTAGTAGGTAAAAACAGTTTTTATCATTTTTAGACTGTTCACATGTTCAGTACAAATGATGAAAAACAGAGATGCTTTACCAAACCTTTTTGAACGGGCAATTATCTTACAGCATTCATTAAACAGTAAGAGAAGGAAGGAGCAGAGGGAATTAGTAGCAATTATGCGAAGGCTAGAAACCTTTTATAGTTCGATCAATACAAGAGACGGTTTACTGCACCGAGCAACCCAACACCCCAAAGCAGCAATTAACAGGACCCACAACGGTGTGAAACAGTATACGTCAACTGAGATCAGAAAATAACCAATGTCAGGAATAATAGAAAGCTTTTTTACAGTTCCTCATCTCACTTAAGTCTCAAATCTACCCGCCCCTTCTGACAGGCATATAGGAGAACTGATGTAACGAGGACAAATCAGCGTTTTAAGAAATATCTGGCGAACGGTAATGTTAGACAAACACTCAAGTGATTTAACATTCCCAAACGTCTTCTGGAGGTCAACCACCACGTGTATTCAAATTCACTACTCATTGAGTGGACACATTTACTTCCAAGATTCGTGGATATCTTGTTGATTGCCAGGCGTCACACACAACAAGATGTGCAGTCATGGTTGTCATCGTTTTGACAAACATTCATGCAATATACGGTCACGCGTTGGTTGGCTGGTATGCAAACTACTTTTGCACGGTAATTTGTAATGTTCGTGTCATACGTCATAAAAACAAGGAGGACGTGAGGAGTGGATCCACTCTACAAAGCAATTGTTCTATGCACAATATTTACAAGTTTTAACGGTATGGATTGCAAATTAATTCCGTCCATTTTCAGACCTAATTTGGAAACGCTATCACAAAGCATGTTTCTGAAATAAAGTGTAAATTTTATTTTGGTGAACTTTCTCACGCTGATTCTGGTTCAAAATGAGCTATTACAGGAGATAACGATTGCATTGGCTATTCAGTTGGTTTATATAGGTAAACTGAGACGGAAATATTTATTGATGTGCTTATTTGGGTAGCGTTGGTGTAAACGCTCAGAATCATTTCATTTATTACTCAAAATTCAAATTTATTTATTTTCAATTAAAACGCTTCCTAGATTTTTCGCTTACTTCCATTTCCCCAGTACGGTACCAAAGGTTTCAAACAAGAGCTGTGAACACGTAGAATGTTGTCAAATTCACCGGATGATCCAAGAGATTTATTAAAGTCAGACAGCTCGACAGAACATGAGGCACGGTCGCTGTATTCATTGGTAGAAGAGGTGTATTGAAACGACGATGATTTTCTCTTCTCGCTGAATCGCCCCGAAAGTATTCTTTCGGGATGTTGAACAAATTGCTTAAATGCGAAGGGTACTTGACTCAGCATATCTTCCACCGGATTCATATTGTGGTAAGAAGTAACTGACTGGTAACTCTGCGACGGATTTTGCTCCAACAATATAGAGTCACTCTGAGTGGAGCGTGGTTGCCATTGACTCATGGTTAACAGGGCACCGTTCAGAAACATCCTTCCAGAAAGTTTCAAGTGATACAATCCACATTTAGCGAACGAATTCTTTGGAGGCTCTGTGTTTCCGGAACCTGAAATGCGGTTAAAAATATGGGTGAATCTCAGCATTCGCATTTTTTGTCTGAAAAATAGAATGTCTTATTAGAAGGATTACGACGGCAAAATCTTGACTAGTGTGAACGAGCTGAATTTAGGAGAGCAGAAGAAAGGTTGGTCAATTAGCTAACTGAAGCATGAAAATTGCCCACATACACAGCAGAAGTGATTTGTGCGGGACAGACTGGAAACAAATTACTGCGATGGACAACTCATACGCGAGAAATTGAACGAAACGTTTTCAAACATGTGATTGAATTCAGAGGAAATTCAAGAACGCGTAACACTTGGTGGAATTTGCAATAGCGTAAACTTGAGGTCTACGGAGAAATTTCAACTGTTGTACCAATGCCTTCTACGTAATGTCCACTTTTAATTGAACGTTTAAATGCAGAATAACAATGGGAATTCGATGAGGTTTTATAAGCATAGATAGAACAACAATGTTTGGTCAGCGAGGAATCAATTTATGCTATCAAATTGGGATAAAATGAACAACTAACCTTGGAGGACTCGGGTTTTCACCAATAATTGAGGTGGCACTACAGTTGGCCCCTGCTGAAACATCAGCTTGTTAAACCGACACAAGAATATAGCATCTGTACCATATTTTTGACTTGAGGCTGCAATAATAAAGGGGAATACCAAAACGTGAGCAACTCCACCTGATTTCCTTTACTGTGACAAAATGACGCTTGACTTGCAAACGTTATAAAGTCTTTCAGAACTGTTAGGTGAACTGAAGAGAATATGAGAGTATATTGCATAAATAATCAACCAGACGTGCCAGTATTAAGACATTGTGAAGTTTGCTTACATAATCGATACTGCATACTATTTGTGTTACGATCTTCATAAGACCGCTTCATCCCACTTTGATACAACTCCAAACATACGTCCCTCGGGCGGCTTTGTAACCACGTTATGTACCGTGTCGCATGCACGTCAAAGAGAGAACAAAAGGAAACATCACGTCATTAAAGACAAATTCATACACCCTCAACAATGGTTACCAATTCAGTCGGTTTTATTGTGAGTAACTCTAGTCTACGATCATGCAGACGTGGAGTTTCCAGTATATATGAATATTTCCAGACAGTTTGGATGAAAGGTTGGCTATTGAGTTTTTAGTTAAAAATGAGACAGCAAAAGAATAAACTTTCTAACTAACCCGGTTTACTGTTTGGTAGAAAATGAGTTTACTTCTAGCTTTTGGAGACCATCCAAAGATAGTCGTAGTTTTTAAATTCTGGCGGGTCTACTTTGAAAACCAACACCAATTTGGCTTCTTTAAACTGATAGTTCGTTCATTTGATTGAGGACCGTGATTTTGACTTTGAGCAGAAGACCTGACTAAATGGCTGTTAACTGGACTTTGGAGGCTGCAACCGTAACGCTTTGTCGCTGACTGGATTGCTTGAGTATTTCTCAAGGGTATATATCAATGACAACTTGCACATGACGATTCAGCCGTGGCCAGTTCAAGTTCACTGTTTCGTAGATCGACACACTCGCCTCACGAGCATGGGAACCGGAATTCAACTGTTATCCAAAGTGAGCAAATAATAAACCGGTAAGCCTCAGCGGGAGTGAAGGTCAAGTTTGGTGACCGTTTTCAAACGACCCCGATGGTTGAACCGACTAACACGTTTTCGAAACAGTTCATTCCCTTCAGAAGTTAGAACAAGACCATTAGAACACGAAAACTGGCA
>QNGE01004480.1:25220-60771 GCA_008508345.1 Paragonimus westermani
TGTGTTCAGAAACAATGGCTCGTAAACTTTACCCTTCCCTGGACTTAGTGACCTTTCCTAAACCGCCAATTGACTATCCACCCTGCTCCCCTAACTGCTTGATATAAAAAACCTGTTTCATGTTATTGTACCTTAGGTACCGACGAGTGAATACGAAATGTTTGCATCTGCCAGTTTTCGTGTTCTAATGGTCTTGTCCTAACACGTTTTTATTGGCCGAAACATATCGAGGTAAGAACTGTCGCTGGTTCTGATGTCAGCACTATCCGGGGTAGATTTTATTTTCACTGTTCTCGTCTAACTTCATAGCTCTTGGTGCAACGTGCTGATGGTATACATACGGCTTTTACATACTCTATATATAATAGTGTCATTCATCATAATCTGCCCTACGCATTACTGTTCAGTTACCAATCATTCAGTTTGATCAAAATGATCACGAACAGCAATTGTGATAGGTAATCAGGTTCACTGCCATATCAACAATCCACTGTGACCAGTCTTAGCTGTTTTCTGTTCCATCACACAGAGATAGCCTGTACAAAGCTGGAAAAGTCAATTACCGCGTTATTTAATACATATTTGTGGGCAGTGTGGGTTGCCTGTATATATTATCAGTCCAACTGTGGTCCAGAGTCGTCAAAGCACAAATATAAAACAATTACTGACAACTAATATGCAGTTATTATCAGTAGGTGGGTTTAAAATAATGCTAATCGCGTCTATCTTATCACATTTTTGATTAAAATTCGAGGATACTTTTACATTTTGATTTAAAACCCTTTTTTAACTTGTCTTTAAAATGATTACCGGAATGCCTAACTATGTCGAGTAGTAGATATTGTATCGAGAACCATCCAGGAAGGACAACAGGGAGGTAGCATTCATAGGTAAGACCAAGGGATTTGCACTTCTACCGCCATTGACGGGTTAAAACTATATTTGCGGACAAATTGCAGGTTACAAACGCAGCCATCTGTTTGGCGCATTTCGTTATCTCCATAGGTATTGTTTCTTTGGTCATTCGGAAGACACCGTTATCTTCTCAGTGTCATCAGCTCAGTAGTTATGGATCTCCGACTTGGAATCCTCAATCGATAACACTTTTTTCCGTAAAGTCGAATATGACAAAGACAGTTCTGCAGGTGTCATCGCCACAAATTTACCGAAAGGAAAATGAACAAACAAACGACAGCTTTTTATGAAACTGTAAGAAACTAACTCAGTGACCTCCGTTTTCAAATTCTTCTCCTAGAGCAGATGCTGCAGAAACTTGGTATTTAGCGTCAAAGTTTTATCAAGGTTGCCTGGGGAATTTTTGTTGAATAGTATAAATTTTGATAATTTTCTCTACAGAATGAAAGCTGAATACTATTATCTCAAAGTAAATAAACCAGAGTTCCTTGCTTCCGGCGAAGCAGTTTTGTTTACCAGGATTTTTACAGTAAGCGCATGGGTACGTCATGAGTAGATGCTGGCAATTTAACTGGGTTCTTCTGAACTTGTATGAAATCAGGTTTTTCTTCGGCTTGGGCATTTGTTAAAGTTTGCGAGGGAAAAATAGCTTTCATCGTTTGGAAATTCGACGAAACTGGAGAAACCAATATAGAAGGCTGTAAAAGATAAATAAGTGGTTTCTGGTGTAAACCAGTTTTCAAAAGACCAGATGGACTAGATGGTTAAAAAAGAGACAGTTATACTTAACATAAGGGCAGGGATTACGTTGGTCTATTCTTGAAGTTATTTTCAACTGGCTTGTCTATCTACGGGCTAGTCCGAAAAGGTTAATCTGTCTCTGGTATTTTAGGGTGGAGGAGAAAAACAACTGTGTGTTATTAAACAGGCCTTCAAAAATAGGCAAATCAGCGATTTGGTACAAATAGCTGAGTATTATTCACGTGCCAAAGGAACGCACTTTACAGGTAGACAGTCTTAGTTAGTCCTAGTAAAACAGAAGACAGGTGATTCAAAACAAATCAGCATCACAATCATCGCACATGTCCAAAAATCTAACCCAGGACTAGTAAGATAGTATCAGGATGACGGTTCAAATGTACATCTTCTAATCCACTGCGTTGTGTTCAATGATTTCATGGTTCTATGAAATATCCATCCGAGAAAAGAATTTTGTTTACTTGTGAGGTCGGAGTAGGTCTTCGACAGGCAGAATCGGATTTAAAGCTGAAGTTGCAGATGAGTACCGTTTTGTAAACGCAGAAGAAATCTCCCAAGGCTCGACAATCCAGTGGATTCTACCCCTCTTTTGTGTGTAACACAATTAAAGTATGCCAAATTCATTGCTGGAAATGTATCACCTTCAGTTGAATTCACCGTAAAGTACCCGAATTATTTGTGCACACTCTATTAGTGTCCGCAGAGATTGAAAATTTGATGGAGAACAAGTTAAACTGGGAAGTGATACATTTCCATGACTATCAGACGTATAAAACTACCTATCAAGCGGCTGGATTTGATGGACTGATGTTGTCAGTATCACTTAACTATCTATCGCAGAATGCTAAGCGTAGTTGCATCGATGCACAGTTTTTCTATGATAATTTCACAGTTCGATTTTCAAAAGTTTGCGGAATGTATTGTACCTATTATATATATAAACAGTTTCTTTTCCTCCGCTAACCATCTATGTCTTAGAAGGTGGTGCAAGCTATGCATATGCTCAGACGATCGTCCCATCACTTTACTGTTCGATTTTATGTGGTCAAATGATGATTACATCAAGTGAAGGAAGTCTTATAGAAGCGGTTGCTGTAAGGTGTAAGGATATTTCGAAATTTTGCCGGAATGTCATCACATCAGAAAGTTTCACAAGAATCTATCATAACAGATTTGTCTAATTCGCGCGTAGTTGTCCTTCAAGCTACTGCGTTTACGAATAACACTGAAACTAGCTAAATATTTTTTTATGTTAACTTGTTAGGGGGACACTTGTTGCCAGCAGCCTTCACCCGTCACTTCTTTTTCGTTGAAGATTTCCTTCCATTGGTAGGTTTTTTCGTTTCTTTGAGTTGTCCGTGGTTTTTATCCTTATATATTTGGCTGTTTCGTATTGTTGCTCTGGAGTAGTCTACTGCAGATTTTGTGAACCATTTTCTACAGCGTTTTGTCATGGAAAAATTTGCGTTTTTACATGTGGGGATGTTTGAACACAGATAATTTGGTATTCTGCAAGGAAATTCTGACGGCGTTTAATATTCTTTCCTGAATAAGCGCCAGAATGCAGATTAAGTACAAAGCTGCAACACTTATCAACTTTCAAGAAAGACGGTGCCGATGATGCTAGTGTGAACTGAACAAATGCCGGAATAAATCTCAATTAACCCTCATGAATGTTGACTCACCCCTATTCCTGCACAACAGAGTGAGCTAGCCCACAGCGGATTCTTTGCTTATTATCACAAAGTTTCAGATAACCTCCGTAGGTTTGCATCAAGTAGAGGATGGCAGGCCTGAGAGTGTGTCATTAGCAGGTAATGAGTGATCTATAAATATGCTAGTCAAACCTCACCTCATTTTCACGTTTTAAATTATGTAAGCCAGATTATGCGAGGACATGTTAAAACAATATCCAACATACTTTTGGAGGGTGCATCAGAATTTTAATTTGTTCCATAATCTTCATTTTGCAAGGAAACTGGTTGGTCTGAAGCACTGATCTATTACAACTTTGCATTAGCGGTGACGGTAGCTCCATTTGATGCGCTTGCATATTGGGTAGTTTATCAACCTCTATACTGCTGACCCTTGTGTTTTTTCTAGAAATCTATCAGTTTCACGTTAGATAAACCAAAAGGTATTGCATTCCGGTCTAACTATTATTGGATCTAGCACTTCAATAAATCTCATCATTGTGCCATAAACCCCAGCCGATATCAGTCTTTTCTCACCAGCCATTCAGTTGGTTGACAGATCGTATCACAAACCAATCATTGATGGTTTCGCTGACTTTTCGGACGCATTGAAATGATACTTCTTTTTGGTCCGGACCTTCCAAAGAGTGTATGTGGATATGTTTCCCTGCGATTTTAAGTCGAAGTGTTGTGTTCACCTCTTGTTTATTTGAAACTCTCTGAAGGGATTTGATGAGTTCCCAATCTCCATGATAGCTGGTCTCAAACTGACATGAATCCCATTGCGGAGAATCTGTCGTATAAGAAAAAATGGGGAGATTAGTGCAATTACAGTGATGCTTAACGTGTGAAGTAACTAAAAAATATTGCACACAAACTTGGACTATATAATATTAATTAAACTAATAGAAGCGAACATAATGTCTAATTTACAATACTTGTGTGGATAAGTGCTGTAATCCATTGAGCCATATTTTGGCCGACGCAACTTGCTGTGACCTGGTGTACAGAGTTTTACTGTAATATCCAGTAGCAAGCTCCTGATACCAGACTGCATCAAGCATACTCTACTCAAGCACAGTTTACTGTCTTCCACTGCTCATATTTTCTTGAGTAAAACTGTTAGTCAACCTAGACAAAACCCTGCAAATCCCTTATTGAGTTACTCGTGCTCCAATGAAACAGAACAGAGATCATCCTGCGGAATGTGTGGGAGGCAACTGAAAGTGTACCCAGATATTGCCATTCACGTTCAAAGCACTCTTAATCAGTGTAAATACAAAGTATTTAATGAGTTTTCTAAAAACCTTTTGTAAATAAACGGTATGAAAATGTGTCGCACGTCAGTACACAGGTTTCAAGATATCTTCAGGGTAACGCTGGGGAATGAGCTGGTGGATTTAGCCGATTGAACAGCTTATTATGCACTTTAGATGTGTGGAAGGAATTCTTACGATAATCCAGTGCAAAGATAGTTCTGGTGTTGTCTAGACAGATTTTAGAACTTTTCAATCAAGACGTATTATTTACAGTGGAATCAAGAATGAATAGCGGGCTGGAATTTTCTTATATACACTTATGCAATTACGACGATAGCCAAATCCGGTGGGCAGTACACTGGAAGAAAACACAAACTGACAGATGCTACAAATTCAGGAAATTTGTTCTCACTACAAAAGAAAAGTTGTTAAAATGCTTGTTCTGTCTGTCTCAAGGGTAACAGTATTTATGAAGGATTTTGTGAGGGTAACTCGACACCCGTATATAAATTATTGATATAAAAAAGCTGCAAAAACGACTGAACGGAATTGTGTTGCGTACTCGAAAACGGAAAATCGTTATTACAGATTTATTGTCAAAAGACGGTGAATTAGCTGGAGCAGTCACTAAGGTGGTGTCAGTTGGTACTAGCAACACATTTGGCACGTGAACTTCACGTTTGCTTTATCTGTACTGTAGTATTGTGGTTGCGCGAAGAATGAAAATTTACGGCACTCTGCTGTCTTACTTCGAGCCAGTAATATTGGCCACACAAACAAACTGTTAACTTGAAAGACAAAGAATTGTCACTCAGACTGACCTAACAGTAGGTCACCCAAGACTATATTAACACTTGGCAGATTCTGTGAACGTCGTCAGGGCGTTTCTTTCAGTCTGTCGGACAGCAACTCTCACACTCGAAGCATGGGATATCCAAGTTTGGTCACAGTTAAGACCATTGTATTCTGTTTGTACGGTCTATCACTGTACTCCAAAAATGCCAGCTTCAAACCACAGAAATATCTTGGTAAAACAACATCTCATTAATAAGATCAACAATTATTTTAACAGATGAGATTCCATAGGATAGGTCTGTTCAGTGTCCAGAATCCATTAGGAGCATAGTACCGTTTTTGAAGTTTTCGCCATTCATCAACTACACCTAATACTGAAGCGAAACCGAAAGCCCTGCTCTGAAAACGTTAGGTTCTGCAACCGCCGTTAATACGTACACTGATCTAAGGACCCCATCAGATCCAAGCTGAGTGATACATGTAAATCGCAAACGAGTTATTTTCCGCTTGTTTAAAAAATCACGCTGGCTGCTTGACATCGATTGTTTGGGTTCCTCAGATCAGTTTAATCTACCAATGATCACTTTCTCACCTCCTCTTGATGGAGGAATCAGTATCAGTTGGTGGTTATTGAGAATCTAACAGAAAATGATCACACTGTCCCGCAATAACTAGGTAGCTTGACCCCACATATCGTTATTAGGTAAATGTGAATCGTATTCTCAAAACCAGAGAACTTTAAGTCTACTTGAGCAGAAGTGACTCAGCCACATGCTATAAGAAATTAACTCTTGCTAATATAAATTTTAAGCATGGAATTATTTAGTTGAATTCTGGCACACGTCTTCAAAAGGAGGCACATGGTTCTCCGGCATACTAATCAGTCTGTACTGCGAATTCAACGTGACTTTTTTCAAGTTGACCATCACTCACATTTGATCGCAGCCTTCGCATTCAGATAGACCTTTCAGCCAGCCTCTTTCGAGAAGAAGCACTAGACTCGAGTTTCGCTCTCATTAGACCTCGTCAGTAGTGCATATCCTTGCCACGGTCGGAATTTGAACTCCGGCCATTCCATCATGAGGCAACCGTGTTAACCACTGCGCTGTTGGCCTCACATTGAGCACGATCGAATGATCAAATCTGAATGCTCAACCACTT
Source organism: Paragonimus westermani (assembly GCA_008508345.1). Lineage (NCBI taxonomy): Eukaryota > Metazoa > Platyhelminthes > Trematoda > Plagiorchiida > Troglotrematidae > Paragonimus > Paragonimus westermani. Next base: position 31,804 of record QNGE01004480.1, read on the forward strand.
TTGCTTGTGAGCAATGATCAGGTTGCCCGATAGTCTTGAGAGGAGACTCAATGGCACCGTGGTCAACACGGTTGCCTCATGAATGAAATGGCTGGAGTCCAAATCCCGGCCTTGGTAAGGGTATGCACTACTGATGAGCTCTAATGAAAGCGAAAGTCTCGTTTAGTGCTTCTTTCCGAAAGAGGCTGGCTGGAATGTCTACCTGAATGCGAACGCTGCGATCAAATATGATTGATGGTCAACTTGAAAACAAACCAAATCCCCGACTACTCAACAGTGACTTTTTCATTAAGTTAGAAATAGGCTTGGGTGATAAATAAATTCTGTCAGGCTACTTGCTGGTATAAAACAAAGCGTCACATAGAACGCAGACAGAGCTTTCAATGGATACTGTTGTCTACTGATTCTAGTTATTTTATGTTCAGCGGGTATCCTTTGTTTTTTATTAGGTCTTATTGCACTGTAAGGTAAGTTTTAAACGCCTGTGCTCACTTTTGAACAGATGCTGTATGATCGGTTTCATTCTTACTTGAACCAATTAGACAGAATTTGTCTGAACAAAGTTTCAACCAGTCACCATTCTGGATGCAACCTGAAGTCACTGTCTCCTTGAACACCAACCTCATATGAATTAATTACAATAGGACCACTAATGTAGTTGGGGAGAATCGTGTTCGCACCTTGTAAGTCGTCACTTTTGAATTCCCAGATTGCATCGATCATATTCAAGAAGAACAACAACCATAAAAATAACGACCATACTACGTGGTCAGTAAAACAGGTGTTTCAAAGTGACCAGTGTTTATTTACACTCACACGGCACGAACGAAACATGAATCAAAGTCATACAAGTGTTCAGTTAGTCAAAGAAAAGAAGCCATACCTTCGAAGCTGTTAATGCAGGTTGCTGTAATTTGTTCGGATATGATGTTCGAAAAGGCAAGCCAACAATATAAATCCGTTTCAACCCGAATTAATATATATATATATATATATATATATATATATGGTTGCGATTCTTAACTAAAATAGCCGAGGTGCATGCGGCTAGTGAGTAATACTTGCAAACAACCAAATTGCCGGCAGAAGTTGATTGTTAGTCTACTAATGGAACAGATTACTAGTGCCTAATCGATACGGCAGTGTGTTACTCCGACCTTGGCTGCGTGGGAAAAATCGTCATCATAGCAAATGATGGCGACCGGACTGGGGGTTTTTTGCTTGCAGTGAACGGCGCCGTTCTAGTCACATAGTACACACAGCTGGGTACAATAATGAATTTTCCAGTCACTATCATCTAATTTCTGATCGTGGCTCCACCAGTTCTTTCTGAAACCAGAATTATGCTTTTGTTGGGGGGTGAAGGTAGAAACAAATTAACTGATGAAAACAATTCTTTCTTACATTGTAGGTAAAGGTTTGACGTTTCGCAAAATACTGCTCCCAGTTTAATTGTTAAAGTAGTCATTTTTCATGGGCGCCTTCATAATGAAACACTCGTTTGACAATAGTTGGTAAAACTTGTTTTTGAAAAAATTTCCAGTCCACTGTTAGTCCCAAAAGTCTTACTAAACAAGATTTGCTTGGTTCGCGGTTCATCGGCGACAGACATTCTTAGTGTCCTTCAATACAGATTAAGAAATTTGGATGTGCAGTACGCAGTAGCCGTGAAGTATAGTGTTGATCCATTCCTGACCTTAGTTAAGGTTTCAGTGTTGTGAGAGTTCAGTGAACAACATAATTTCGCAAGTCTATAATAATTTTCCACGTGCAAAACCTTACGTGATTTACACATTCAAGATGAACATGACCTCAGAAAGTTCTAAAACTGAACGTTCATTCTGCTAAGTTTACGACAGCGTGTCCTATTCAACAGTCAAATAGTCGAGCAAAACTTGTCTCCGTTTTCTAGGAATTTTGTTTGTTTGGTTCTTGCCCGTCTTTGTGAGCTTCTCCAGGGTTGCACACTGTCTATCAAAAGCTCCAGTTCGCACTGTGGTCAGATCAGAATTATGCGGTTTGGATATGCATTACTGTAGCGATGAATTGCGTAACTTTTAAATCTCACTGTAGCCAAATTGGTGATTGAATGACTTAAGCACGTCCATGTTTGCTGTCCCCACAGGACAGCCTTACCACTGATAGTTCATACAATGTGGCAAACATGAGCTATCGAATTGTTTCTGCACAGCATACTGTAGGTGAACCTTTCCATTTGCCGTAAGCGTAAAGAAAAAGGCAGTTATCTATTGAAAATGAAAAATCAAAGAGGATTTGAAGAATTTAGAACACTTGACTGTTTTTAACTAGTGATAGCACCAAATGTTTTTATTGCGTTTATCCGACAACAGGGTTTTTGTTAATTCTAGAAATGCCTTGAAATTAGCAATCTGTTTGATGTATTAAGCCCTTATTTTCTTTGGAAAAATTTGATCTGATAAATTTCCACTGAATAATAGAAACCAATTAAGCGGTGATTTGTTGTGCTGACTGCAACCAAGCCGACATTCTTCTTTTCTCCTCTCATGCAGCTGGGCTCCAAAATTTGGAACACATTCATCCTAGCTGGTTAGATAGCACGGCAGTCTTTGTACTTGTTGCAATGTTTCATTCATGCCGCTCGACTGTGTATCTTGTACTACAAGTACAAGAGTAGAACGTAATGTATCTCCTTTTCTTAAGTTCTTACAAGTACGATTGACGTGGCAACGTTAGCTCTTATTGTACGTCTTGGATGTATACGACGTTGCAGTACGGACGAATTGAACAGCTGTGCTTTGGTTAATTGAAAAATTTGGACGTTGAATTATATGTGACTGTGAGTAGTCCCCTAATCCGCCAATGAACATCTTTACTCCTCACATCAATTTATATATTTCGATAATTGAATGTCGGATAATACTGTGAACCACTGAATATTGTTTCTAGCTGATCAAAATTCAACGTGAATGAGAGAGTCGATCACAGTTTTAAAGTTAACTTGTGGTTCTGCGCATCCACACTGCCCATAGACAGACGGGGGATATAGGCCAATTTTAAAAATATTACGCGTGATTTAACCTACCACACTTTCGGTCATCAGATACGCAGGTTCGATAGCAGAACATCCGATTGCGAACATCGTGGTCGCATCCTTTATCGCACGATGCACGTTCATCATCACAGTATCCAACTATCGATAGAAGTGAGAATAAATTTTATAAAGTAAATAAGTTTTAAATGGTTCATTTTTTGGAAAAATTGTTGGGCATACATCGCTTATTTCATAAGAAGTTACCTCATTCCAAGAAATGGATCAGGAAAGTCAAACCAGTGAAAAAGATTTGCTTGACTATATCGTCTATCTGCTTGTGAAAGCTATTGACAACGTATACAGCAAGCGAACTTACAAGCTCTTCGAACTGCCAGCTCGTAGATTGCGGATGGTCTGTCTTGCGAAAGGTCAGCTTTTAAAATCTGACCATTAAAGTGAAATGTTTTGGAAGATTGATTCATTATAAATGCCGGCAGCTGTAACCCCCGTGCAAGCCATATCAGTGTGGATTTGTGGTATTTGCTTGCGGTTGACGGAAGTACCTCGGGGATTTCATTGTAAGCCTTGATTGGAGAAAAGTGATTACCAGACCTAATGAAATGTCTAAAAATGTCTTCGAAATGATCGACAAATGCACATGTTTTTAACACGTCCACAAAGCTCTGAAGGAAGACAAAGGTTAGCAATAATCAATGAGAAATTTTTCAGAGAATATTACTTTTGCTCAATTCTACGAAATATTAGCACATCGCAAGAGTGATCTTTTCAACATATTGGGATAATCCTTTACAGTGGAACTCACGAGAAAAAATGCAATTAAAATGAAAGCATCATAAAGGCATATTCCGAAAGATTTACTTTATTAAACATTAAAAAACCGAGTAAATGTTTGAACCCGAGTCTTCAGAATTTCATCCAGATTGTTATATCAACGTGACTCCATAGAAACGCACTACTTAAAACTGCCGACCGTATAACACACCTTTTGTTTCAACTCTGAAAATTTTACATTTCATGATGATTTTAAAAGCGAAGGTTCTGTCTGTTAAAAATGTTATGCTTAACCCCGTATTAAGAGTTGCGTGACAGCAGATGTTAGTCTATTAATTACTTCCCTATTACTATCCTCTAAGACGAAGTACTGTGTGTAATCAGGTGTTCCATTCGTCAAATAATGTGTTGATAGTCGTCGAGAAAGTGGAACATTTCTGAGATGTCGGAAGGGATGCTTTTATTTCCCGACCCACATTCTGTAATTAAAATGTTTTATTGCCGTTCCTCCCTGCACAGAAAATTTCATCGCAAGTCAACATGCTTTATGACTTAACGTCTGTCCTTATCAAGCAAATTTCATTTCATTTCTTCCAAAAACCTTTTAGTTGGTGACAGATGTATTCAAGAAACGCCTCGTGGTTCCTACATACCAGAAAAATGCCGTGTTTATTCAATTCACATTGTGTTCTCATGTTCGCCGCTTATTCAAATTCCCACGTGTCTACATTCACATGGTCTATATTATCTAGACAAATGGTTATGAATATGAAACTTGTTAAACTGCATAATTTTAAACTGTTTAATTTTTATGACTAATGTCTTCTACTGCATGTATTAAAAAATATTTGCCTTAATTTATTGGCTGAGTAGTAGTGAGTAAAGGTCAACAAGAGAAGTGTAATAATGTTTAGGCCAAAATACCCTACATTTATTAAATGCTGGGTAAAAGATTTGCCCAAAAGCACGAGTCTTGATTCGACAGTATATAGTTAGTTTAGAATAGCGCTGTTGCATAATATTGACTGTGAAGGTTCAGTAACCTGCCTTGATTTTAATTCGATGATGGGACAAACTTCGTATCAAAAATTCTAGTGCGATGAAAACAATGTTTTGTTTCAGTTATCAAACGGAAACTTTATTCCAAAATATCACTTATTTACTATATGAATTCCATTTCATTGCCTGCGTATATTGGGTCGTTTCAATTGTATTGTGTTCAGACGAACACTTAAGGTAAATGGTTTAAGCATGGTTCAAGTGCCACTGATAAGACATTCTTTTCATAGAACTGATGCAAAAAATTGATGGCAGTTCATTCATTCAAAATATACTAAAGGCAGATTGAAAAATCACTGCATAAAGCTATGCCGCTTGTTCAGCAGGCTTGTACATCTACGGTGTTTCGTGCCGGAATCAGAATTTCCTACAAGTCGGACAAATGCGTTCATTAGTGCAATGGTGAGCCTATTGTTCAAAAATTAAGGAAGAGAAGTTCAGGATAAGGCAAAGTTTCCTTGCCCATCGTATTGGTGGCTTGAGATAATTGCGGATTGGATTCTAGACCCATTTTCAAAAGGCAGAGAATTAGCGGCTCTTATGGATAATATGAACCATCCACTCATTTATGCTGTAGGCTTATTTCCTAATTGTTGAAAACCTATCGCAGACCGCTTACTTACCATCTTATAAGGTCACGCGGATTCAATGTACTTTGCAAGCAACATTTTCTTTGTAGACCTATACCACATCAGATACACTGAACAACATGCACACTACATGCACGACAAACTACGACCGAATCGTTGACCTCTTCTTTCCATCTAAACTAATATCCGGATGACTTGGGATCCGTTTCCCGTTGTCAGTCACTAACCACAATTACTGTCCTGTCAAGCTGTATTAGGTTGCCCTGTAGCAACAGAAATGAACACTGGTGTACATTTCAGAGCGTAACCATTAAGTTCACGTAATTTTTAACCGAAAAATATTTTTGACATCTTACATTGTGTAAAATGAGTTTCAGTTTCCTACTTATATTCGAAAGGATGTTTCATACCAGCGTTTAAAAATCTACCAACATATCACTATTCTTTGACAGAATTTTATCACATGTGTCTGTGTACACCCTTGCAGATGCTGGAATTGTGAGTTTTTGTATTCATCCAAACTTACCAAGAATGCGCATACTTGTAGCCAACGCTATATTTCACATCTATGGTCGTGTTTTACGTGCTTATGCCTTATGCCTTGGGCTACGCGTTAATCACTCTGAAAATTACATTCAACCTCTTCTTGTTTTGTTCTCTTGGTCAACCTGATATTTGATTCAATTTATTTAAATGCTTCAAGAGATATTTCATGTTATCCCGATTGACGACAACACAAGTCGCGGAAGTAGAAGCTATGGCTTTCTAATCACAAGTGGATTAGTTTGAAATGCCTCCCGCAGTGTGTGAAATAAAGTTGACTCATCGTTCAAACTGACTACAGAAATAAAATTAGGCAATAATTATTTGACATTTTGCAATAACTAATTGAGTTGCGTACGTAAACATGCATAAAGTTGTCGGATTTCTGTAATCATTCAAGTTAGTTCAGACATTTTTTTCAAGGAAATTCGTAGTAATAATACGCGATGTGAAGAACGCCGACGACTACATACGCAACTCAGCTCAGTTGAACTGTAAATTCGGATTGTGAACGGACTGGGTTTTTGTAAAACATCCACATCTTTCAGCACTTCTCTGTTTGTTAATCAAGTTTTGCATCTTTCCTGAATTAGCTCTGACTGTCAGTGAATGACAGTTTTCTGATGACACTAAATCCAGTAAACTGGCAAACAGCGAGTCAGCATTTACTTCAGATGTGTATACACGAAAGGTAACAAAGGTGAAGGAAGTAACTAAAGAGACATGATAAATAAGTTTTTGCACTGGAATGACCACGGTATACATCTAGTGTCTGCCTCATCCCTCACGTTTCTTGGATTTTCAACAGTTAAAAAAGCTAGTGCATTCCAGTCAAGCTTTAATGAATGCAATATAAACCTACCGGTTGGAGAGTAGAAACCATTAAAGAGGAAACCGGGTTTCTCCGATATAATATCGCAAGACCCTGTAGAAAGGTTCGTGTGGTTAGTTACTGAACAGTACAAAGTCTGCATGCTAGTGTTCGACTCTGTGTATTGAGCAACATTTCATAGCCACTCTCGTCCGTGAATAACGCATTTTTCTCTTGTGTCCCTATTACGCTATCGCAAATTATGGTCCGTGCATTGCATATTGTATTACATTGTTTTGTGAAGAGCGCTGACTACTCTAAAACAAAGCACGTCAAGCTATCACTCGTTTATTTCAGAAGTAATTATTGCAATCTATTTTGCACAAATTCTGAACTGTACTACATATTTCTAAACAGCTGGTGTACACTTTGTCCCGGCGCTCTATACTGATCACTCTTTATAAAATGTTGCAGAGCTGTTCGTCATTAAAATATATCTTCACCTTCTCGTGAATGTTTTGTTAATATGATAAACTAATGCTACACGTATCACGCCGATATTTCTGCCTGCTTGCCATATTTGTAAATTCTCTAACAGCATGTTGCATGTGAGTGTTACCTTTGCAAGAGTAATTAATTTTATTCGATTTTGACAAGCGCTTGAGGCTGTACATGCTTGTTTTCCTCACCTTTTGGACAAACAGGTCATCATATGTGCAGAGGGGTGGCACAGCAATATAGAACGATTTGTAATGTCAAGATGCAGACATAACCGTTCCAAAGCATTATGAATTGAAGAGTTCAACTTTTTACGTACTTGTGAAAAATAAAAACCAATGGGGCCAATCAACGCTATCACCCTGAATGTCCCATTTCCGAAGACAGTCGAAACAGAATTGATCATTCACAAGAAGATTTTGAATATAACTTTCATGATAAATTAGAGAGCCATTCATAAAAAAATGCACACATAGACACTATGCAGCAGAATAGTCAACCGAAAATGGCAGTTGAAACCATGTGACAGTATCGGAGGTAATTAACACTGAATAGTTGATGTTTCAAACATGATCTGATGATCAAACATGAAAAATAAGTTTTGTTCGCTTATCTATCGGTCTCATGACCTCAGTAGGTATGTTGGAATGAAATAATCGTGGCTGAGAAAAAAGCAGTTACATAATTTTAGCCGCTCTACTCGACTTGTCCCCTAAGACTTTGACCGTCGGTTGAGCAACATGTACTGCAGTTGCGTCCAATGGTTGGAGATTTTGGGAAATTTTGTTCGTATTTTATACGGCTTTTTCGTGAAACTTGAAGGGTGGAGGTTTTATTCCTTGCGAACCGAATAATTATGGTTTAGTGTAGATGGTTTACAGTGAACTCATACTGCATTAAAAACGATAATAGCAACCTAGATTTACATTGAAAATCACATTGACCCTGACACATTATAGGGCAATTTTAAGCACACCCGCCAAGTGTTTTGAGTTGTCTGTAAAAAAAACAGCTGAAATAACGAGTTATATTTCTTTATTGTTCAACAGATATGTACGGGTGAATGAATCGTGAATCAACATTAGATTGAAAAAAACAAACAGTATCATTTTACACCTTGTATGGTGTATGGGATTTTGTTACGGTTAGCCCTATGGAAGATACGAGTGAGTGCATACTATTTATCCTACTGGCGGGTGTGAAGATTCTTTCTCCAAATGACCAAGAAGAATTTCGAGCTTTGGTGCTGCTTTACTTATCACTGAAGCAGCATCAAAGCTTGAAGACCTGTACTGTTTATTCGAAGGCAGTTAAATTTCTAGTATCACTTATCCGTGCTTCAAAGAATGGAATCCTATTCAGTGCAAATTCCGGCAGTAATTTGAAATTTTGCTTGCAATACACCGCACGATGAAAGACTACCATTGTTCGTTTGTGAAATGTTCAGTAACTTTGTGTCTTAACGGCTGACTTTTTACAACATGCCCATTATAAGTGAAACAGTGCTGACTAAGATATTCAAAAATTTGTCTTATGACTCTTTTGACTTGCGTTATAATGAGCCACAACCAGAGTGCGTTTGTCACTTCACTGTATCTTGCTGGGGCGCAACATCGACAGATACTGCATTACGCAACAGTCCACGTAACCGATGTTTACCAGTGGTTTGTGCGTCAAAATCAAGGAATTGTACGATAACACAAATTTTCAGTCATTTCAGAGCCGGTCATTCAGATTCATTGAATCAGCTTTCGTGTCATAATGAGAATAAACACTGCGACCAGGAATGTTGTTAATGAAATATTTGAACGTGAACACTCCAAGCGTACGCGGACAAAAGTAGTTTTAGGCGAACATTTCAATTTGAAGTTTATCATTGGCCCAGTGGTTTTTTGATGAATGCACCAACGCAATATTTCAACTCAGCTTTTATCGAGTGTTCTTTCAAGACAAGCTGAATTGTACATGATATCTCTATTAATTATTTCGTCTGCTGTTGTTGAGCCAGACTAATTGAGGCAGGGAAATAATTCTGTTTCATTTACTGTAGAACAATGATATTGTTGAACTGCGCGTCCATACGACTATTGCAACAAATTCGAAGTTCAAGGATTTTGTTGAAGTTTTAGATGTTATTTTGAATCTCAAAGAGAATTACGGGAGGATTGTACGGAAAATAACAAACAAGCTGACGTTCATGAATGTTAAAATTATTTGGCAACCTATAGAAAATACTTTCAGGCTTATTCTACAAAACAGTTTTCTGCTTTTTATAATAGCCTCAGTGATCCGAAGAACATTGTGTTGAGTTTTGTTCTAGATAACACAACTATGTCACTTTCATTCCAGTTTTATCGTACCGTCACTGTGGTGAACGGAGATTTTGAAGGTTTCGTTCCTATACCAATATATTACGAATTTTCAAGGCGTAACACCACAAACGTTATTACAAACCTGTATCTAAAATCTTACTGCCTAGTGGTTGTTTGTCTTAATTTAATTATCTAACAGCAATCGGTGTATAATGTTCGATTCCAATGAAACGAGCAGCTGTAATGTAAACTTTCGGACGCTGCAGAATTCAAATGTGCAACAGTTTCATCCCGTAATATTTGTTGACGAGATGGCGGAACCTTAAATTTTTTTAGATTTTCGGTTTGCTAAACAGTCTACAAGCAAGAAGAAATGAAGCAGTAATTTTGCTTATCAGGTGATACGGAAAGAGAAAGTCCTCCGATTTAGTAGTGAGTAGTTCATTACTGCTTATCAACAGAAAGTTGCTCACAGAAAATATCTATTGAATACTATTAGTATAAATAGATATATTCTGTGAGCAACTTCCTGTTGATAAGCAATAAAGAAGACCCTCTCAAGTTGACCATCACTCACATTTGATCGTAGCCTCCGCATTCAGATAAACTTTCCAGCTAGCCTCTTTCGAAAAGAAGCACTAGACTCGAGTTTCGCTNGCGAAGGCTGCGATCAAATGTGAGTGATGGTCAATTCGAAAGCAAACCTAATCCCCGACTACTCATCAGCAAGAAAAAATAACTACCCTATTGGCAACTGAACGTGGTGGCTATGTGATCCGCCTTACGTGCTACACGAAATTCACTTATACGGTTGAACTTTGATCATAAGCTTTTCAGTTCTACTGGCTAACGCAGCAACTTAAATTTATCTGTGCTTCTGCTATGGACGGACCATGCTTTAAGGGTTGATGCCGGATACTATTGTAGATTCGCCTTGCTACTGCTGTTAAGTGGATGTGGTGAAGAACTTTTCCAAAATTCAGAGTAGATCAGACCGAGAAAACTAGAGTTTTTCATAGAAGTGGAAACAACAAGTAATTGAATGCTAACTTGTTGCAATAAATCTGTTTGCCGCTCTGTAATATAATATCAAGAGCTAAGAAGGTTTACGTTTGGGCTCACTTATCCTCCCATCACTGTGTGACATATGGAGTACAGGATTAACCTGTAAATCTAGCTAAAAAGCACAATGTGTTGAACGACGCACGTTGGAATCCACTAATCACTGTTACGTATTGTTGCTGGGTGGGTGTCAGTCAGATTTGTTAATTTCGAAATTATTCACTGACGAAAACGCTAAGCACTACCTAGACTCAAGCCACAGGCAAAAAGAGAACTCCAAATTCAGCAAGATAACTTGAGGCAAAATAAAATTGTTTATATAAATGTATGAGCTTAAGCTAACCGGTGAAAAAGTAATCCAAATCAAGGGAGGGTTTCCCACAGCCGAAGGATGGAGAAGTGTGCGCATTCAATGGGATTTCACTTACCATTGAATATACAGTATAGCCATCATCCTTTCTCTCTTTATACATCAGGACAAAATAGAAACGTCCAGATTTCCACGAGTTGATGCATTGCAAATTAGACACTGAGAAAGAAAGTGTTCATATACTAGTGTAGTGAACAACCAGCACAAAAGATTTTTACAGGCTCAGGCTAAAACATGCATCGGCGATATCAAAATCGTGAGGTGTAAATGTAATCAATATAGACAGCTTTGTAACAAATTTGTCACACACCAGAATAAACGGATGTCTACTGAAATATTTACATCTATACATCACGTTGTTGGCCGTATTATGACCTTATTTAATAGCTATGTTTCTAGAATGCTTTGATTCATTGAAAAGAAACATTTTAAAAAGTGATCGGTTTGAAGCAAGTGGTAGTGAACGAATTAAAAAGCTCACAGTAACTGACTTCAAACTGACCGATGAAGCCCAAATCTGTCTGCTGTTTAATGTTTTCAATATAATTCCACATGTTTCTTGAAATGAAACTATTAGTAACACATACTTTGCCATAATTATATTAAACACTCTCAAAGTGAACGAACTGATTGCTCAAATGTTTCAATTGATCGAAATGTGCAGAACTGCACAGGATCGTTGAACTCATTCATTTTCGATAATGAAACAAAACACTGACGTCACTCAACCTCAGTCGTCCAAGATGAACTACATTAACATAGAATTTAATTAACGCAGTCTTACTGTCACGAAGATACAGGAATCTTGAGAGTTGATTTTTTGGTGATCACTTTGTATTATCCAACCTGAAAACTTTAAAAATTTGTGCGCATTCTCACGTTACTAACTAAATGATGTGAACGACAGGGCGCTGAGATTTCGAGTGGTGTAAGAATTATACCTTGAGGTCATCCAAGACAATCCTGATTCACTTACGCATGTTATGGTGTAATATGTCAATGGCGAACTCACTAAGGCTGTATTCAAAGGGGTTGCAGGTGGGTTCATCAAATGAAAATTCCACGCCCTCATCGAGCACGCATTCGCTTTCCAACGAACCAAACGAGTGGTATTCGCAGAGCGGCTGTCAAGCAAAGGCGTCCGTCATGTGAGAATATTAAAAAACTCTCTTGAAAGCAGCACTCATGCACAGGTTGAACTTATTAGGGTATTCCGACAAGGATTTTTGTAAATTAACAGCCCTGCATTTAGATCAAATCATTCAGTCAGCCGGAATGCAAAATGCCTGCAAACTGTCTCAGTCTTCCGTTATTTTTTACTGAACGGACCAAAACCAACGTTATTTTTGTAAGTAAAAACTATTCATTTAGTAGGTTTTGTGTTAGTCCTTCATCTGTTGCATGCAATGTTGGTTAGAATAAAACTCCTAGAAGACTTGAACTCCCTACTTTGTTATCATTTTTCTTCTCTAGAATAAGGATTATACTAACTTCCGTTTGTAAGAAACCTCAATTTAAACATTATTTTTCACAAAGAATAACTTGAATGTCTAATGGAAACGCTACGAGAATTCGACGTTGCTCAAACTACAACTACAGACCACGATATTCTGGGCCAACTTGCTTGTTTTTTGAATGTAGAACACAAAGTTGACAAGTTACCACAAACAATCCGCTTGAAAACTCAACCTGTGACGCTGGAAGTCCTGTGTGCTAAACTACTCAAAAAGTATGGATGAAAATAAGTAGTCTTAGGAAGCAAATTTTAGCTTAAGCGATTAATGCACCAAAGGGGGTGACATAAAGTTGTAAAGTATCTTGCTTTTGCGAACGAAAAACGCATGAAAGCCTTCTCCATTTCACTGGACCACTTCGATTCTGGGAAATAATTAGGTGGTTTCATCCCCTTGATATACTTTCGTGATGCTCGGGATTGAGTTGTCTATCACACGATTGATGAGAAGATAGATTCTGTGATAGTAAAAGTTTCAACGAAAGTAGCAAGAAAATCCAGATGGAAATTATTTCCGGCAAGGCTATATTTTGGTCGAAAATAAAATTAGGTATCAGTGGCAGATGGGTTATTATCTTCCCCACGGTGTCAAAATATTTTTCAAGGTGACGTTATGTTATAGACTGCAATCGTTACAAACATGTTTGGGGCTTTCATGAGATGCGGAGTTTACGATCAACGTAATACTGTTAAACATTTCGTATTGATTTGTTTTAGTTTGAAGAATTCTATGGAGCCATATCGTGCATCCGCTACCTGCGCAGATTTTGCCTATCATACGGCCAAGCAAAACGCAATCAAATTTACTCTGTGACGGATTAGCGGAGGTATATTGTGCACACTTTTTTTATGAAACTGTTTTCATTTTTCGCACAATGAGCTGTGCAGTCCAAATTTAGCGCCAACGTAGTGCGGTTTTTCATAGGTTTCGTCAGGTGGTCTCACGCTTAAAGATTGCGTAAAATCAAACAATGCAACCGGCGGTTTGTCACTGACAGGCGGTGAATAGAATAATTGTTACGTTTGGCACACTGTGATAGTCATTCAAGCGGTTTGCTGACGCAATCCTTCGTTTACCTGTAATCTGATATGCGGGTGACACGTAAAATACGTTTTCCTGCATGTCACATCCGGTGGCTTTATCATGCTAGTAAATGATGGTCAGTTATAGTCTCACTCAACTTGGAGTTATTGAAACTAGTATTTTCGTTCTAATACCGTCAGTAGCCAACCCCTTGTCCTTGATAAGCTGATGGAGCGCTTCTTTAAATCAGATTTTTGACCACGGTCTTGACCTCGAAATTTCGCAATCACACTAAGTGTCAAATTTTCCGGACAAGAACGCTTGCACCATTGTTAAGTACAGTACACTCTTACTAGTATCCACATTATGCATAGCAGGAAGTATTCAGATATGCCACAACTGAGTTCTGGTCGTTTGAGTACGGCTGACTTTCATTATAATCTGTGAGGTGAGCAACAACCAATACTCATCCCTCTGTGATATTAAAGAGTGGGCATCAGTTAACTTAACTCTATCACTGTGCTGCATTGTAGAATAGCTGTTATCAACCAGGAGGATAAGTGCAAATATGGAAAGCGCTTAGCCCAAAATTACAGTCCAAGTTCCTAAAGACCTCTACTGGAAGCTCTCTAGCTCGCTCTGTTTCAGCTTTAACTGGTTGATTACCCCCATCTGACACTTAAATCCGCTTACTGTACGCACACGACTAGTCTCAGAAATCTCTGCCTCGCTAACAATTTCAGGAGGAAATGTTTCAGTGACTGTCACCCGGAAATACTCTGGCTTATAGTATGTAATTTTTTAATAAGTGAAAATGTTAGATATCATAGCTTCTATTATGAAGTTCGGTAGTGTCCGATTCGTGCGCAATGTTCTCATGATGCCAAGGTGCGCGAGTGTAACTATACAAATAAATTCGAAGTCGTTATCAACTGCTGAAACCTCCAGGTGCTGAACCAAGAATAGCGGAATACTAACCAAAAAGAGCGGAGTGGTTACGTGCGTTTTTCATCAGTGCTTTGACTCAGTACACGGTGTATAAACGGAAGAAATTGGAATTCTTGGAGGAAATCATTCCCGAATATGGTTAGATCACTGTTAATTTGTGAAGATCGGTAATCTTCTGTATTATTCCAGTGCTGTTATTCTCCGGATTGGTGGAAGAGATGGGGCTAACACACTGGTTTCCGATAAATCATTAGCGTAAGGCACAAATGAAGACACTACCTGTGTTTCATAACCCTTTCGGAAATTATTAATCTGAATCCTGGAGGCCGATTTAGTCGCAACACTGTTCATACGATCTGCATCCTCATAGCCCACATTGTCAACTCTGACATTACCCATGTGAAGTATGAGTGAAACAGTAACTTCGATGAAGTAATTCTTAATTTTGTCATCCGGATAAGTTGAATACCGGAATTTCCTATTTTTTGCGTTTTAAAAAGATGAACTGACAGTGGTTTTACTGTGTCCACTGAGACATTTTCATCTAGGTAATCATACAACTTCTTGCACGTACTCACCCAGTGACTACATGTTTCTCGGTGAATCACAATTGTTACCAGTCAACCGCACTTTACCACATAGTGAGGGGGATTTAAAAATTGGACTGAGAATCACTCATAATTGTTTACAACTGTCTCATATTGTTATAATTTCAGGGCACTCTTTTTCCATAGGAAATTCTAAGCGTCAGTTCTACTGTTCGAAAAAGCTGTTAGTATTGTAGGTTCTTGACCACATTCGTACTTTGACTAATGCTATGCTTTTTAAAACCAAACCTGCCGGTCGATGACCCGGCGACCCCACATCTGACTTGACAATGTTACCACATAATAATGTTCAGCCACAAATGATTGTGAGCTTTATATCCAGCGGCTATTTTAAACTCAGAGGTTTCAGTATTGGTGGACCGTTTCAGGTTCCACATTTTTTATAGTCAATTCAGTGAAAGCAATTTTTGTCTATCGATTTTTTACTACGAGCAGCTCAAAAGAGACCACTTTTTAAAAACCTCTTTTGGCATCTAGCATCATGGGACACCACAAAGACTTGAAAGTGACTTAAAATTCCTGTTGCATCCCGCTATCATTTTCCTTGTTTTTTATTGTCTAGAAACGTTTGGCCAGGGAAGGTGGCTATAAAAATGGCTGAATAAATCACGCTACAAGCTGTCGAAAATCCACGTTGACAAATCATTGGTGTTTGCCGCTTTGAATGAAACGAACAAACAAACGCTCTGAGAATTCCAATTTGTTATAGGTTCATTCGAAGAAGACCAGCTTGTTGATACTTTTCAACGTTTAGGAGCATCCGATAGTTTCATAAATTTTTGAAGCAATCTGGATCTTTGGATGCTGTGTCAAGTAGTTTTTATAATTTCTTGGTGGCTACTGCTTGCATGTTACCAGAAAATCACTGCAAATTCGGCTGCGTTTAAGAGGGTGTTTGCAGTTGATATGAGGTAACGATTTCTTTTGTGAAATCCACAAATTCTATTACTTCCGACAACATGAACATACCGACATGGTATTCAATGGTATGTATGAAGCCCATTTTGCCGTGCACATTTTTCAACACTAATCCTGTTCATGAAAGGTTTTGAAACTTTCCACACATATCATATGTTTTTCCAAAAACAACATTGTGCGGATACTTGAAAAAGGTTAAAATATTCGGCAAGCAGTGTTTCCTTTAATTATACATTGAAATATTTAGTGCTAAACTCACCTTTTGTGTTTTCAGATTAATTATGCTGGTTATCTGGAAACCACCAAGGAAAGGACATTTGATGGGACTGCTCGTGAAGTGCTGATCAGGAGAAGCTAGTTATAAATGAACAGTATGGAATTTTGGTTAATTTTTAATTTCTATCTCATACAACAACACAGCATTGTGGGTAGGTTCGAATGTTATTGACGAACATTTAAAGAAAACGTTTCGGCCTTTTATAAAGCGAAGTGAACATTGTGGCGGTTACCGCTAAAACGGTGCAACATCAAAGATTGAGATGCAAATCTGCTATCTTTGGAAAGAACAAACAACACCGACGTGATTCAGATGAAATGAGACCCTGTTCAGTGAATTATAGCTTTTTATAGTTAGTTATCGATGCACAATATGCAAACCTATTGCAGTTAGTTGTTACTGAAAGTGAACTTGTGAATCACCAATTTGTTGTGCTCCATACAAGGATGCTCAGAAAATAAGCATTCACTTATCCAGAATATAAATTAGCTCACACAATGATATAGAATATTTTTGTAATGACAAAGTCAACTTTATGGACCAGTTATTGCCATGACAAATATGATACATCATATGGTACACGCCAAAGAGTCCCGTTTCAAAAAATGAGTTCGAAATCCTGTTCATTTGATTGCATATGCAAAGTTCGAAATGTCGCTTGAAACTTTTGTTTCTTCTTGGTGATTTAACATAGAATTTATACCAGCTGACTACACCTGTGAATAAGGAAAAGATCGAATTTTTCAAAACTTGGGTCTACGGCTGAGTTCATACTAGCACCAAAAACAGTAGGCCCGAACACAGCCAACGCTTCATTGAATGAAATACAAAGCTGAGTTGGGAGTTCGGAAATTTCTTACATGAACTGCAGTGGCCATCTGTAGAGCAAACTTTCTAAAGGTCCACTATAACAGCGCGGTTAAAACACGCTAAAGATGGCCTCGATTAATACCCCGATTATCATGCTTTCACAAGCGCACATTTTTTTGGAATAAATTTCGAAGCCTTTTGCTTCAGCGATTAATTTTTTGGTTAGGTACCTTTTTTGTGGAAATCAACTCCTTGTAAACATAACAACACCTTAAACCCCAAATTTTACATTACTACCTCAAACTATTGTAGACAAGTCAATTCGGATATTATCAACGTCATCAACGAAGTCAAATTTGAGAAGAAAATGAGCTCCCTAGAAATTTCGGAGGATACACTGATAATTAGGGTGCATTTAGTTTCTTTCATTCAAAAAAAGAACGGGAACGCATTATGCTTCGCAAACAAATTGCCAGGTGGAATCACAGGAACAGGAAGGTCAGCTTATTCTAAGACATATCGTATGCTGGTAAACCTTTGGATGGAGTGGTGCTTGAGTATGTTTATCTACCACACTTTGTGAACTATTTCAACTGTCCGACAATGGTAAACCAATGCCATCGCATTATGTAAACCAGGAGAATGAAGTCACATCACATGTTACTGGTATTCTCTTCGGTAGATGCAGTGAGCTTCTACATGGGAGGCAGAACTAGCTGATCTCTTTTTTGCTACATGCCGCGTACCCATACCAAATTTGTTATAAATTCAGATAAAAGTTTTGTAGCAAGGCAGTAATCCCCCTCCTACAGTCGTAATTTGGATGTTACAGGGAAGTCCACAACATGGACATTGCCAGCCTGTTCTGTATTGTCTTAGATGACAAGGCGAATCAACTGTAATTTGGTAGCGTTATAAGATGGGTATATCAACCCGCCTCTTTTTGTTTTCAGATAGCAAGTATGAAATGCGAATAAGCGTCCTTCTACATGTTAGGTTCTTGTGATGTTCATGTCTGTCTCACTCCAAATTCCCCTCAAATTATAACGTGGTTAAGTGTGGACATACAAAGTGTTTATTCCTGGAGCATTACAAACGTGATGCGTTTTTACAGCCGAGTGAGTATCCGCCGTTCGTTTTCATTGTACTATCACAAGCTCAATTTAGTTAATTTACAAATATCACCAGGCATACCTCCATCACGTGAACCCTAAAAACTCACGGTCCTCGTAAGAATACGGGAAACAGTTCGAAAAAACTACTTTGGGGAATGCACGCACAATAAAAAGATTGTTCACTTTTTGTTACGCGTTCAAGATAAGTTACGACATTTGCAGTACGTTGAATTTACGTCCACCTTCGTGTGCTGGCATAAAAGCTTATTTCAATTCAACGCGGAAATCGAAGCTGAACGATTGAATCTACTATGATATGTGCAGGACGACGTTTCTCAGTAAAATAGTACTTGATTTTCAGTACATGAACAAGACAATATCTGTACGTAATAAATTCGTGCACATCTGAGACTCTCACTTTTGTATTGCGTGAACTATGAGAAAGTACAAACGATTAGTACGGAAGTTAAGCACATTGCGACCATCAAGTTTTGTTTCGTTTTTAATTGAAATGTAGCGATTGAACCAACAAGCAGATAAAAGCGTTTACAGCTAAAACGCTGACAGGAAATGTTCATCGATATCACAGTGACTAGTGAAATGTCGGTGGATGCTTGAATTTGACGTCACAAAATAAGACTTCGTAATTTTGGTTGTTGAGCTGTTTAAACTAAATAGGGTTAGGCATCCCGAAAAATTTTATTCCAACAAAATCACGTTATCCACATTTTAAGTTCTCGGTTAGTATAGAGGAAATATTGAGAATTGGTCGAAGACTTGGTTGATATACACAGAACTCCACACACAGCTAATGGCAACAAGTGCATAAATGTAATTGATTTACTCATGCCGGTTCGGAATGTATTCTCAAATACGCACTCTGATGATTCGAAAGGCATTCTTTTAACAGATTTTTTCACGCAAACACTTATAACACGTCAACATCACGCGTGGTGTAGCAGCAATAGGTCGAATCGTCCCTGGTCGTGTGTAGGAAAAAATGACACGTAGGTGTTGCGAAGCAGCCGCACGATATCTTTTGGTTTTTGTTTTGTTCCATATCACTTTTCAACGTGAGCAAAGCTGATGTAAGGAATTCTAGTCTACATGTTTCACAACGTGAGTTCGGAACTATATACATGTATATTCATCTTCAAATAGAACCAAGTACATATATTTGTTAGCACGCACAAGATGTTTTCGAGGTTTGATAATTCAAGTGCTGACGTTTTGGATTTTGAGTGCTGTTGTGACAAGCAAGGTCATCTACCCTGGCTGCGCAGTTTGAATTTCGGAAGGAATTGGACAGATCGTAAACGTCAGCATTTTGTGTGTAATGGTAAACTCTCCTTAGTAAAGCAGTCTGTGTAACAATTTCTTAGTATGAGCTTGCAGCTAGATCATACATCTTTTTTACAGTGTTATTGAGGGTTATTTTATTTTCCATATTTTATCTGTCGTAAGTCTAGCANGCATGATTACGACGAATACAATAGTCGCAGCGTCACATTTCCACTGAATAAATCACAAACAACGGTTATTTCAGGTTATGAATCAACATCCTACACTTTCTTATCGCAAACATTGGAAACTTCAAAACTTAAAAAATTGATGACTAACGTAAAAAAATAGTTGTTATCATAGAGTTCCCGAATCTAACTTAGTTTCGGTGCGAAAATTAAGACGAAAACATTTCTTTTGGTTCACAACAGAGATGGACATTGACAAGGTTTCAAACAGTCAGATACGTACGGTTGACTTTGTATTGAACGGTTCCAAAAATCCTCTGAGTGGTTGTGATAAAACAGAATGTGACCAGGAAATTGCAAATGTGCAACTCGGAACAGGGCTTATATTGAAAAACACACAAAGAACACTAAGACAGCAAGTGGAGGGAGTGACATACCAGCAGACTTACTTTACATTCATTTCAAACGAAATGTGCGACAACTACATGTGTGTATTTGACAAACTGGCACCCACTTTTGAGTACAAAATAATTAACATAACACTCCAGCCTCCGCTGGCTTGCCCGAGGTTTATTTTCTTTGATTAGCAATGTCAACTCGATGGAAATTACCGCTGTTAAACAACATAGGTCAAACTTGGTGTTACTCCGACTGCACTCGTCTCGAAGATGCGCAGTTTTATAATTGCAAAGAATTAATCATTTATCACAAACTCTTTTCAGATTACAAAACTAGCTACCATTGATTGTTGTATCCCCTATCGCAGAATCTAGCAGATTCTTTTCCATTTTGCTAAATTTCAGAAAGCTCCAGTTATTCTCCAGAATCTCAGGCTGTTAGCTTCATTATTTGCGGGAAAAAAGCACCCCTACCCTCTTTGACTGTGAGTAACCCACCGTGCTGCTGACCACCGCGACACGACCATGTCAGTTGCACGACATTGAGAAAATGCTCTGCATCTCAGTTTCCACGCGTGCAACAATATCACGTCATTTTTTCGTGCGCACAGAGAAGGACAAACCGTCATCAACTCGGTTCGTTGAAAGTACATCACATCTGATGCTGACATGAGATAGCTTTCTACTTATTGGAATTAAGGTAGTTAGATCTGACAGTGGAAAGCTCACCACCTAGTGGAATATACAACTTTTAGCGGTTAACTGATCACGTTTCCCACAATACGTTGCAAGCGGTTATTAATTTGGGGAATTGATATCTTTGGATAAGTAAACTAGTGAGCTAATATACTGTTACAATGTATGTCGTGAAATAAAGGGGCTACTGACTGAGGACTCAGTAGCAGAATATAAACTTACGGCTTACTTATTGGTGTTCAGAGTTTTACTCTTTATGTGAAGTAACTTGCTTAGGCGTGTAATTTGAGTTGATTTTATAAGTCACGATAACCACTTTTACTACGATTCCCGATCAGAACTTTCTCAATTTTTGTGGGACGATAACGAACGAAAATCAGCTGACTGTTGGGGTTTAACTTTTGGGTAACAGAATGAGCAATCAAAAATATGCTCAATGTTTCGAGTGGTCATTTCAGACAGACTGCCGACGTGATTAACTCTGAACCATTACGTTCTTTGTCCACTACTGCCTGGTTAACACTAGCTTTCTGGGCAACCTGAAACAGGACTTATGAGATAAATCAAACGCCTTAATTTAGCAAATTCGAAACAGGAGGAAGACATTTTTCGCGTTGACTGCGAGGCGTGGTGGGATGCATTTTGATAAAATAGGGTTTATTTACCCCGCTTCTGTGAAACCGTCCGTTTTGTTCCACATCACTTTTCAACGTGAGCGAAGCTGATGTAAGGAATTCTAGTCTACATGTTTCACAACGTAAGTTCGGAACTATATATATGTATATTCATCTTCAAATAGAACCAAGTACATATATTTGTTAGCACGCACTTGATGTTTTTGAGGTTTGATAATTCAAGTGCTGACGTTTTGGATTTTGAGTGCTGTTGTGACAAGCAAGGTCATCTACCCTGGCTGCGCAGTTTGAATTTCGGAAGGAATTGGACAGATCGTAAACGTCAGCATTTTGTGTGTAATGGTAAACTCTCCTTAGTAAAGCAGTCTGTGTAACAATTTCTTAGTATGAGCTTGCAGCTAGATCATACATCTTTTTTACAGTGTTATTGAGGGTTATTTTATTTTCCATATTTTATCTGTCGTAAGTCTAGCATGTGTGGTGAGGCACTGATGTTAACCAAAGAAACCCTTTATACATACGCATGTATAATCAACAGGTTGCTGTAACTTACTTCACACTTTTGCATTCGGTCGATAAACTGCGCCAAATTTTATAATTGACTTGACTGTGTCCCTTGAAAATACATGTTGCCTCTATTCACTGTTATAAATTTTGAATAAGCAAATCTGAATTCCAATGTTAGTTGCTCAGTAGCTTCTCCTAATCACTTGATCAAGTTTATTTTGATGATTTCACTTCACACACACAAACACTCATGGTAGTTTTGCATGGAAAGCAGCAGACGTTGTTTTTCGAGGCAACAAATTGGAACCCGTTTGATTGACGTGTTGATCTGAAAAGAGCTGTGTCCTGAGTGATTGTTCAGATTTCACTGTTGACTGTCTATTCACTCGGCTCATACACGTTGGCTACACCCACGATCTGCCTACAACCATTCTGGCGAAGTGATATTGATCACCTGTTACCCCATTTTTGTTTAAATACGAGAAAGTTATTTAGTTCACAGGTGGTTGTTTAAAAGTTCCCTTTCGTTATCATCTAACAGATTAAATCTTTCATCTGAACGCACCATAAAAACAAGTTTCACGTCATCCGTAATGTTCAGCGTTGCAAAAGCAAACGCTATGGTAAATAGGGTTAATTTTGACAAAAGAACAGAATAGTTAAATGGGAAAACATTTAATGCCTTGAGCTTGTGTACAGAACTTTGGTGCTCCAAGAATTTGACTCCGTTTTCTAATTGACATTAGTATCGCGTGCAAGAAGACATTTCTAGAGTTTTAATGAGACAGCTTTGATTCAAAAGCGAGGGTTCTTTGGTTCGTTATCCGTGTTGAGAAGCTGCTGTCGGATGAGGATTTCCATATTATATGTGTACAAACGTGCACATACACATATTTTTTCACACGTCTAATTCGTTTATGCAAATGAAATTTCGGCTTTTACACTAGCATTTCACTAAAAAAGCATTCCGAAAAATGTGCGATCATTTTTTCACTGAAAGAAAACCAGATAGAGCATACTAAAGTTCCTGTTTCAGATAATTACTGTGAATCTCCGATCACAAATGAATCGCAAACTTTTAAGTTGACTTGTGGCCCTCAGTTTTGTGGGTGATTCTCCTATTTCATTGTGCATACGTACTATCGTCTGATTACAAACAAATTTTTGTGTTCAGTTATAGCTTGCTATAGGTTTACCTGTTATAGAGAACCCATCCTCTATTACCACTCTCGTTCAGAAACTGGAGCTTACAGTGTATACCAGGGAACACACTGAAGCACGAGGTAGGATGAAACACGGCTGTCTTGAAAGAGTGATTTGAGTGGTAATAATATATAAACAGCGCACACATTTCAACGGCTACTCCACAAAAAGAAGCGGGCAAAAAATATTACTTGAATGAAACTTGAAAAAAATTGTAAGAATCTTTTGTTACAGAATTTCCATTGTGAAAGAGATTGGGAGGTAACTATCAGTAGGTTGAAACAACTCTTCGCAGAAGCTTGAATGAAAAATGGGGAAATGTGAGTACAAATGGAGCCGAAAATGTATGATGAAAAGACCGTCTCGAGTGATTGAATAGCTTTTTTTATCATGTGGTTGGAAATCCTAATTACAAGCTTCGTTGTAAAAAATTCATATGTTGTCCTGACATTCCGACAAACTTACGATGAACTGCAATGGGAAACCTGAGAGATGGCGTTGGAACGGGTTTTCACAGTTCTAACATGGAGCGAAAACCTACATCCAGGATCACTGGCACGTATAAACACATCAAACTGGTGTACAAAGTATGTAGCTTACAGCTGTTAATTACTAACGCTTAGACATTATCTTCTGAGCTGTTGTACACGGAGGTTGGGTTACTGATGGTAGACTGAAGCTGTTTAAGATAGAAACAGGTTGCTTACTATTTGGGAGGTAGTTTGTTTAGAAAACATATTCAACTTACACAGTGATCCCGACATCCTTCGGACGTTGAATAATACAAAACTGATCAGCTTCAGACGCGTCGTTTAACAGCTAGTTACTAATATTTTAGCACCAGTAAATAATTTGGCAAGTTTTAATGTCGAAAAAATCTAATTTTCAAAAGGCGGGCTCTAAGTGTAGGAAGCATTTTATTGCCTTCCGTGTGACTTTTTAGTTCAGATGATAAATTGCACTGCGTATTCGGTCATACGGCCTTCATTGCTGATCTACAACTAGCCGAAGTTATTATTTCATCATCCCACCTTATCGAAATCGACTCATCTCCCAAACCACTTATTGAGTATGGGGCTTCAATGTCCAGGAGGCAGCGCGTGGACAGTGAATATCCTAATTCATTTGGAACCGGCCATACGCAAGATTTTCCGGCTCCCGATGAGGTTTTGTGTCCCAGCTGTTGGCGTTTTTTTGTGTACCGAATATTGTTATTTATACATTCACAATGGAAATCAGACTTATTTGGGTCCGCAGGTTTAGGCATATTGATGAATATCGATATACGTAGTTGATTAAATGCACTTATATTGTAGGAAGGCGTGTCGGAACTAGTGGCACTTCGTATGGCTAGTATAACGCTACTTATACCGTGATTCTGTGCAATCGCGTGCATATCTCCGTGCAGCAATTAGAAACACATTACTGCATGCGTCGCCTTTGCCGAAATTGGCATTTTGGATAGTAAGTTAACACATGTTAAAGGAAACTGAAGAGAACTTAAATCTTATGTTGCGTGATACTTGACAATGTGATATCTTACACACAGTTCCGACAAAACATTTTAGAAATCGGATAAGTTTGTTGTCATCCAAATTTCTTGTGATGCATTATGGTAAGTACTGCTCAAATTAGACTTATTTCTCACATCTCCGTATGACCCGCGCACACCTCCAACAGTGTTTTTACGTTTGTCGGCAAAGGTATCTGTAACTGAGATCGAAGGATCTTTCTGTTATCATCATCAAATTCTGCGAAAAGATACTTAGTTTGCCATTTGATTCATCCGTACAATTCATTTTTAGTCTATTGTTCAGATTCATTCGAAATAATTACGAAACTGTAACAACTCTTGAGTTACTTACTCATCCAAAGCATCAAGTCGAACTTGTCGTCTTTTGCACACAATGATGCGTCTGGATGGTAAGTGAACGATCGGCCTGGGGTGAAAACCAAAACAGATACATTTACTTCAGCTTTAAAACAAAACTCATTTAAAAATTATACTTCATAACGTGTTTGTTACATTGCTGATGTGGTAGACATTTCACATGCCTTAAATAATAGTTTTCCTTAACTTTCCAAAGCTTATGTGATGCATATTGGCTATTTGGTTTTGTGGTGAAAAATCTCTCTCATGCTGTTGGTGGAAGTCAATTTTCCCTAAAAGTGGCTTTTCCTTTTTGAGATATCTTCGAAAATTGAGTTGTGATGCGTTAAGTTTAAATTTTCACACCATAGTGTGGTAAAGCCTAATTTTGACGCACATTTCTCCTGTCTCTGATTGCCCCACTTCTCTTTTAACGCATCAGTTCAGATGAGATTATTCAAGATTGTTCAAAGAATCTATATATTTTGAAGTGAAACTCAAACTAAGAGGACATGCGTTGGAAGTTTCAAAATTACGACCACTCACTGTCGCTCTCCATTATGTTGCAGAGCCAGCGGTTTTTATTCTCTGAGAAAAAGACCCTGATTAAAGACAAACTAACTGACCGAATCGTGACATAATGTCCCCAACCGTTTCCTATCTTTTCCTCACTGTTTTAGTGGTGTTACGTGATCTCGATAAACAGTTGTCCCCGAAATCTTGTTCTCCCCTCTGACGGGTTTATTATGATATGCAGACGCTGGCCTCGTATGTTGCCTTTGACTTGAGAGCCAGTACATTCTCGACTAGGTTCGAGGTCTTCGGTGGTCTCCAGGAGTTTTGGATATGGTTACACTCAGTGCTATTTGTTCGTGATTCGTAAATCGTTATCATTTACCAACGAGACTTAACGCATAACGACGCTTTTGAGTAGCTGGAGCTTTCGAAACCTGAGTACAAAGCGTGCTTCCTTTATAACACAACCTGTGAAAACAAATTAATCAGAAGTAGAGGACCAAATCCATGCATATTCACTTGCACACTTCAGCAAAAATTGGCGGACCTATGAACATCACTGTATATATTTGGAAAGATCCACAGGCGCCAGTTCAAATGGGCAGTCAAGTATTGTGAATAAAGCCACCGTAAGTGTGAAGCAAAACTGTCTATCTTGTAGGAAAAACACGAGAATTAAACTTCAACAAAGTGTGTAGCAGATAAAATCATCTCATGACTGCAGGTACATAATTGTTATGTCGCAACAAACTGCGTTTGGCAAACGGCTATTGGGACGAAGGATGCAGTGGGAAACACGATGGATAAATAAATTCTGGATTGAAGGAACCTTAATAGGAAACAAATGTGAAATGTAGTGCAACGTTAATAAGCACAGCTAAGTCACAATGATAAGTTATGTAATCGCCCCAGCTTTTGCTCATAATTTCCGCGATAACTTGATAATCGTTGCTTAATTATGTAAAATGTGTCGCCCTGAATGAATAGGTTTTTCCAAAAACTAGCCGTCTCCTGGAACTCCCTTTTTGTAAAGAAAGATTTTCGCATTTTTTTGCATGAACAGAGGTGCTTGTTTTACAGAATATTTCATAACGCTAGATCAAACCTAAAAACAGGTGATTAGTTTAGTAGGTCTTATATTAACTCATTTGGTATAGGGTGGAAATTAGCTGGCTAGCCATTCAGAAATGTGCATCCATCGTTCATCAGGTTCTCATAACCCACGGCTGGCGCATTTGTTCACAGTTATTCAGGCGCACAACATCTACAATCTTATGGGGATTTACTAGTCCTTCGTAAATCTAGAGAGTTACCTTCATCAACAGTAATTATGCAGCAATCTGACACTTTATCCGAAAGACATTATTATGCTTACTTCTATCTACATGAGTTAACGATTACTTCTCACCTTGACACGTGTTTCCTGTGGTAGTGATTTGCTATGTGGGTTAAACCTTTTGGTTTGATTTAACTGTTAGTTATTGCCTTTCGGTATTTAGTAACACCCCTATTCTAAACTGCTCTGTTGGTTGCAGCTCAAACAGTTCTAGTTCCAGATTCTTATTCTCTGGTGTCTTTCAATGCGTGCATTCGTGTTGCAATTGTTATGACGTCTTCAGCGTATTTTGCTTATCTTTATTGTAATTGAAAGTGGTGGTAGATCCTCATGCGTTAACGCATCACTTCTGAGCAGAAGTACGGTGTTTTCTTTACTTATCCTCAAAACTAGGCAGTTTTTACAGTTTGCAATTGACTGACTGTTCGTAATTACCACACGGTCAGAGATACATAATCAGTCAGAGAGCGTGTTTAATTTTATCCCTGATAATCACTACCAAAAATGTTTTGTTGATATGGTGAAAGTTCTCGAAGAACACGAAGAGAAACCTCAGCCTTGCTCCATTAGTGCAAGAAAAAACCGTGAGCCAATTTGTTTGTCGACCCGCCATTAGTCGAAGATGAAACGGCGATACTTCTGCTGCATTTGTCAAGAAAAGTGAAAGGCGAAGTTTTTCGTTACTGGGTGTTGCTAACGTGCACAAAAGTGAACTATTTAAGAAAATTCATTTGGCAGTTTAACGTGTTAATTAGTATGAGTTTTATCAAATTACCAAAATGCTCGAACGGTTGCACATGAATGTAATCTTAGCTGAAAAAATCACGGCTGTTACAATGGGAGCATGTTGAAATTATCTATACTTTAATAAATACTTACACATACTGGGATCGAGTAATGTTTGTGAGAGAAAACCCGTTTTGCAAATGCACCGTAATAAAAATGATGTTTCATTAGAAATCGCTACATTGTAATTCGCTAACAATTTTAAGTTGTTACGAAATGTACATAATATAGGCCATATTAATTCAATCATACCGAAAAATCTGTTGTGAAATGTTCAACCTTTCTGAATAACTCACTTTGCTTAATTTGGAGTAGGCGGTTTTGTGCGATGCCTTTTATTTCGACACACTGATACACCCAACTGGAATGGAACAAGACGCGAAGAAAATTTTCACTATATGCATTATACAGATAAGTAGTAAATCATGAGTTCAGCGTCTGAGACCAGTTAACTGAAATATTATTCGGTTTCTACCTAGCAGTTCGTAATAGAGAAATAGAGATATTCAGTAAGTAACAGACAACAAGTTTTCTAGACTTTCATATTCTTGTGTTGTGAATTTATTGCTAATGAAGTGAAATGTGCATCTTGTGCCAAGACACATTCCAAAATAGTAGTATTTACTTTGGCACAGTTAACATCTGATAACTTATATGTGATCTGTAGCTAAAAGCAAAATAAAATGAATGGCGATTGATTTTTGAAGAAAGTTACTTGTTGATAAGGAAACGGTTTTCAGAAAAATCGCATAATTTAGAGATTCTTTACTAACCGAAAATACCCGTAGAAACTGGTTAATATTTGTGAATACAGGTCAAATTTATGTTTTTTGCGTTTTATATTTCAGCATGAGATGACAAATTTTTTTAATCTGAACTCGTTGAGTTTTTTGAAAAATGTGATCGTTGACGTTTCCGACAAGCTTATTTGCTTGCATCATTGGAGGAAAATAATTTGAGTGTGTCCATCTGGTATTGTTTTCCAAAACTTTAGGAAAGAAATATTTTCATGGATGATTCGCTTAATTATGCTAAGCAAATTTCGAAAATCGAATTGCGTGTTACACATTTCAAGTTGAAGTATTTAAAGTTTTCAATAATTTTGTTACAGTGAAAAGAGTGCGAAAGTTGCAATCTACAGCATCCTCAAGAAAAGACTTGTTAGGACTTGAGGTAATAAATTTCATAACAGGCACAAATGTCATTTTTCTGACAGACTCAAACAACAAATTTAAATTAGTCGGAATTTTAAGGTCTTGTTCAAAGTTCCTGTCAACAACTAGCGTTAA